>CAWUFW010018750.1:0-210514 GCA_963921515.1 Calotriton arnoldi | reverse complement strand
CCTTGTGCCACAGGTCCCACTTGTATTGGCCGCTCAGCCCGTGCCCACATCGTCGTCGTCGTGTGCCATACTCATCCAGCCTCGGAAGCAGTTCCATGCTCAGCAGACACTCATGTTGCCGTGGCGCTGCCGCTTGACGAATATGCAGTCAGTCCCCATCAGCACGCCCCGCAAGTCATTGGGGCCTAGATCCCCATGTGCATGCACATGGCAGTGGTATGTCTCACTTGCCATTGCCATTGTTGGGAGACCTGTGTAAGTGTATTGTGGTCGTGCCGCCCCAGCTTGACAGCTGGGCTGTGGCTCATGTGCTTGCTCAGTCATGTCAGTGATGTGTATGCGAAATTGCTATGTGCCGTGTTGCTTTGACATGTGTCCTCTGCCATTTAACCCAGGCGGAGACCGAACATTGACCGCCCATACCAATTGCTGGCGGACATGGACGATACAGAGGTAATCAGGAAGTTTCGGCTGGACAGGCCAACTCTGCATCGACTGTGTGCCATGTTAGAGCCCCATCTCCGTCCCCGCAGGGTGTATCCGACTGCTGTCACCCCCACGGCTAAGGTGATGGCCGCCATGCATTTCTTCGCCACTGGGTCATTCCAGCACACAGTGGGCAGTGGAGGAGGGATGTCCCAGCCCATGTTCAGCAAGGTGCTGAGGGATGTACTGGCAGCCATGATGCTGTACCGGAACAGGTACATCAGATTCCCCAGGGCTCGTGAATTGGCGGCAGTGAAGGGTGCATTCTATGCCCTTGGCAGAATCCCACACGTCGTGGGAGCCATTGACTGCACTCATGTTGGCCTTGTTCCACCACAGGCCACTGAGCACCTGTACCGCAACAGGAAGCACACGCACTCCCTGAATGTGCAAGTGGTGTGCCTTGCGGACATGGTGATCACCCACGTGTGTGCCAAGTTTCCAGGCTCGGCCCATGACGCACACATAATGCGCAACAGCATCTTGCCACGACTGATGGCCAATCTGCAACAGGATCGTGCCTGTATTGTCGGTGAGTATGTGGAGTGGTGTAGCGTGCTGGTTGTGCGATGCTGTCCCCTGTCCAGTTGGAATTGCAACGGTTCTCTGTGTCCCTCACACCCAGGTGACTCTGCGTATCCGAATGGGGCATGGCTGCTCAGTCCATTGAGGAATCCTCGCACCCCAGCAGACGATCGATACAATGAGGCACATGGGAGGACCAGACGTGTGGTCGAGCGTACCTTTGGCCTCCTCAAGTCCAGGTTCAGGTGCCTGGACCGCACCGGGGTGCACTGGCGTACTCCCCACAGAAGGTGTGCCAGATAGTGGTGGCGTGCTGCATGCTGCACAATCTGGCCATTCGGAAGCAGATCCCCCTCATTGTGGATGACGGAGATCAACCAGGGCCCCAGCCCGCAGACCAGGACAGCTCGAGTGAGGTGGACAGCGGAGAGGAGGAAGCTGGGAATGTGCGCCAGCAGCTCATCGCCCGCTACTTCACTTGACGGTGAGTGTCCATGTACGACGGATGATGTGTCTGTATCTGTGCAGGTGTGTGTGTGCTGTGTCAGGGTGGCCGTATGTTCACTGCGTGCAGTGTGTCAACGCTCCATGGCCAGGGTAGTATGCCACTGTTGGTGACTGTGGCATTGTGCCCTATTGCTCTGTGCGATGTGTGTACATTGCTTGTAGTTGTTGACATGTACTGTGTGATGGGTGTGTGACACACTCATTGAATGTGCTCCTGTTCTGTCTCCCACCCCTAGGTCCCTACAGGCCCTCCGGATTCCATTGCCATGCCACGCATCAGGTGCCTTTCCGCCCAAGGTGGCCGTTGTATTCCGTACAAATAAAACACAGGGCACAAACAGCAGTTAGTGAAAAAGGTGCATTTATTACAAACTGTGACATGTGATTGTGTGTAAGGTGATGACAAAAGTGGTGCGTGCAGTGACAATGAGCTGTCGGTCATGGCTGCGTGATGATCAGGGTGTACCCACTGGTTCTATGTCCATAGTCCAACACACACATGCCATCCAGATGGCTGTGTGGAGTGGGATCGTAGAGCAAGTCAATGCAGTGGCTGGTCAAGGAAGGCTGGCGGAAGGCTGGCTGGCTGCCTCACTTGCGACTGGAGCGTGCGAAGTCCTCCCGGGAGATCTGTTTCCTCTTCGGACGGCCCCTTCCACGTTTGGGAGGGGGTGTGTGGTGGCGACCTGCTGGTGGTGGGTGAGGTGTGCTCACTGGCTGTGGACGCAGGGGAAGTGGACACTGCTGCCCGAGCCTGCGCCCTAGCAGGTGGTGGCGGAGGTGGTGTTGCTGGCCTTGCCTGTGACCCCACCGCCACCACCAGCTGGCCCATGAGGTCCACGAGTTGGTCCATACGGGACACGAATTGGCCCATATGGGCGTCCATGGACCTCAGCACCCCCAGCACCTCCCGCGTGTCAGTAGCAGACCTGGCCCATTGTCCTTGGGCCTCTTCATAGGCCCCAAGGACTCTGGCCATTTGAGGCAGGGCATGGCTCCCAGGGGAGGCTGGCGTTTCCCTGACCCTGCTCCTCCTACCAGTCCTGCTGCCACCGGCCTGCCCACTAGCCACATTGCACACCACGGTCCTCGCTGTGGCTCCCAGGGTGGATCCAGTCGGCCGGGCCACCACCTGCGCTGGGGCTGGTGCCAGCGAAGACGTGGTGGTGGTGGAGGCGGTGGTGGTCGGTGCGGCGATGGTGGCGGTTGCGGCAGTGGTAGTGGCCGCAATGACTGTGGGTGTGGCCGCAACGACAGTGGCAGCAGGGGACTGGGACTGTTCAGCATCCCTGGATGATGGGTTGGTGGGTAGGAGGGGTCCTGGGGAGCGGCTGGGCCCTGCCACGCCAGATGGGCCAGCTTGGTGGTCCGTGTCCGAAGAGGAGGACAGATCCTCCAGATCCGTGTGTCCTCGTTGGGGGCTTGTAGGCTGGCTGTGCTGGCTGCTGTCTCCATCCCCAGCATCCAGCAGTTCGTCACCTGTGGAGAGAATGAGATTTGTTATTGTGTTGCACCTGGCGAAGTATGTATTAGTCGTCTGACATTGGCAGTTCGTGCAATCTCGTACATGGGTTTCCCGGAGGCGAGTGTGTGGCTGTGGCATCTGTAGTTGTGTGTGCTAGGCAATGGGACTGTGTGCTGTGCACATGTGGCATGGGACGGATTGGCCATGCCGATGGGTGTGTTGCTGTGCCCCTACTCATTGTGACTCTGGTGTATGCGGGCTCCTGGCCCATCCTGGGTCTGGTTTGTACTTTGCTTTTGGAGTTCATATGGAACGCTTAGGAACGCATATGGCAACATGGGGGCCATGCCCCAGATTCGCATTTGGGAGGGGATATGCTTTTGGGGTTCAAATGGAACGCTTAGGAACGCATATGGCAACATGGGGGCCATGCCCCAGATTCGCATTTGGGAGGGGATATGCTTTTGGGGTTCAAATGGAACGCTTAGGAACGCATATGGCAACATGAGGGCCATGCCCCAGATTCGCATTTGGGAGGGGATATGCTTTTGGAGTTCAAATGGAACGCTTTAGGAACGCATATGGCAACATGGGGGCCATGCCCCAGATTCGCATTTGGGAGGGGATATGCTTTTGGGGTTCAAATGGAACGCTTAGGAACGCATATGGCAACATGGGGGCCATGCCCCAGATTCGCATTTGGGAGGGGATATGCTTTTGGGGTTCAAATGGAACGCTTAGGAACGCATATGGCAACATGGGGGCCATGCCCCAGATTCGCATTTGGGAGGGGATATGCTTTTGGAGTTCAAATGGAACGCTTTAGGAACGCATATGGCAACATGGGGGCCATGCCCCAGATACGCATTTGGGAGGGGATATGCTTTTGGGGTTCAAATGGAACGCTTAGGAACGCATATGGCAACATGGGGGCCATGCCCCAGATTCGCATTTGGGAGGGGATATGCTTTTGGGGTACATGCTGTGAGCCATGGGTGCCGAACGTGATATGTGTTGTGGCAGCATGACAGTGCATGGTCTGAGGTGTGTGCATGCCTGACATGCCCTGCATATTTGCTGTCTGTTGTGGTTACTGGACATGGCATTGGACGCATCGTTATCAGTGAGTGTTGGTTGTGTGCCAGCCAACGTATTGCAGTTGTCCCATCTCCTTGGTGTGCGTGCTGCCCTGTGCCATGTGCATCACTGCAGTGCTCGGGGGGGGGTGTGGCCCATGTTGTGTGTTGTTGCTCACAGTGTGTCGTGCGCTTAATTGACTTCTGGCACATGGTTGGTCATGGGCATGTATCTTAGCGTGACTGCTGTATGTGTGGCAGCTGTGCGGATGACATGCCTTTCATGAGACTGGGGCTGACGGATGGGATGGATGGTATGTTGTATGTGCATGGTGTGTCTGTGTGTTTGATGGGTTCAGTGGTGTTCGTGTGCATTTATGTTGTTCCGCTCTGTTGCGTCTAGTGTTGTTTGTCTTACATAGGCGTAGTTGTGGGGTGTGGGGTTGACAGGCAGTGGGGGCTACATGGACAGGACTTCAATGTTGTTTCGGTTGTGTGTGATGAGTTGCACAGTGGCTGCCGTGTGGGACTATATTCAGTGTGGCTTGTGCATGCAGACGTGGCTCCTTGGGTGTTGCTATGTCTGTGATGGGTCATGTGGGGTGTGAGTCTGTTGTTCATGTCCGTGTGCACATTGTTCACTTGTTCGTGACGGTGGGCGGTGCTGCGTGTTCGTCTGCTACGTGACATGTCCCATGTGTTGGTGGTGTTATGGTCCTCATGCCTCCAGTAATCCAGCCCTGTCCAGTTTCCCACCTGCAAGTTGTTCGTGCGTGCACTGTACTGGATGCCACATGGCTCTAAGCGGGGGGTGCTCCATGTTGCAGGTCTGTGGGGGTGGGGGGTGTAGTGGGTCGTGGGGGTGGCTGTACACCCACTGACACCGATTGCTGTGGACCGTGATGTCTGCCTTTCGGCTGTCGTTGTGCACTGCGGTGGCTGACACGTGGCTGTGGGGTGTGGGGGATGCTCCTCCTTGCTGTGCTGTGGGACTGGGGCCTGGTGTGTGTTGTACTTGGGCTGTCCACCGTCCCACCCACTGCACTTTGTGTTCCTGCCACTTACCTGTTACTTGTCGGTTAGTGCAGCTGTGGCGGACACATGGGTGTGGTGGGTGCTCGTTGTGGCGCTTCTGGCATATTTGGGGACCTGTTGGTGGTTACGTGGCTGGCTTAGTGTACACATGTCCCCACGCATCTTACAGTTGTTCGGTTTGGGCTGTGTGTGGTAGTGTCTGTTGCATGTGTGTGTGATGTGTTGTGTATTGTGTGCTGGACATGGGGGTGTTTGTCCCTGGGAGCTGTGGCATGGTAGTTGCGCATGTGAGTACATAGCGGTGTGCTGGTATACATTAGTTTGTACTTACCAGCCTCCACTCCCTCTGCTAATCCGGCGAGGATCTCCGGATGGATTACGACTCGCACCTTCTCCTCCCACGCTTTGAAGGTCTTAAAGAGCGCGGGATTCCCTCCGCCAGTGACGGCAGCCAGCTCTCTGTTTTTGCCCTCCTTCTTCTTGACCAGGCTCTTTACGTCATTCCAACGTTTGTTTATCTCGACTCTGTTCCTGGGCAGGGTCCCGACTGCATTGACCTGGTCTACGATCCGGTTCCACATTCTGTTTCTGGTGGCTAGTGGTGTGTGCTGGACCATGTTCCCATAGATTTGTGGGTACACCTTGATGATCTCGTCGACCATGACCGTCAGCTCCATGGGCGTGAACTTGGGCATCCTTTGTGGTGCCATGGTGTTTGTGGTGCTGGTGCGGTGTGTGTTGTGTAATGTGCAGGGGGTTTGTGGTGCTGGGGTGTGGTGGTGGTGGTGGTGGTGGTGGTGGTGGTGGTGGTAGTGATGTGTGCGTTTCTGTGGTGTGCTGCTGTCCTTGCTGTGTCACTGTGTCCTCTCCTCTCCTCTCTGGTTTGCAATGTAGCAAGGGGTTGTAGTCTGTGGGAGTGCTGCTTTTGTACTCACCTATGTGGGTGTGTCCTCATGGTCTGTTGTTTTCAGGTGTGTTGTGTCTGGGGTTCTGGCCTTTGTATTTTTTGTTTGTCCGGGGGGTGTTTTCGGGATGTGTACTGTGCTTGTGTATTTGTGTGTGCCTTGCTGTGTGGACTTATTGGCCATGTTGTGTGCTATTGGTTTTGTGTGCGGATGGTTTCTGTGCAGGTACGTTGGCGCCATGGCTTCTGCCGTGTCGATTCTCATCGGCGTTGTTTGCGCTGGCGGGCGGTATATTTGTTGTTTTTCCGCGCTCATGGCGGTGCGATCGTAATTTCACGTGCGGTGTGTCGGCCGTGTGGGCGGGCGGTTTTGTGTTGTCGTGCGGGTTTCCGTCCGTGGCGGGCGGTTTGACTCCGACTCGGACGATGGCGGGCGGTATTTTGTGTGATTTTTCCGCCGATGGCGGTTTTCGGTTTGTGTACTCATAATGGCGTGGTCGGTGTTCAGGCGGTGTGTGCGGGCGGATTTTTGCCGCTTCCATGCCTGGCGGATTTATTTACGCCGGGTATCGTAATGGGCCCCTTAATTTCTATACTTTACTAAAGCTCAAAGCTGCTTTGAATAGATTGAAGAAACCACACACACCAGATGTTGTTGTCTTTCTGGAGAAAATATATTCACAGAGACATAGAGGGCCATATGTACAAAGCCATTTTGCATTTCCTAACAGTGCCAATCGTCAATTGCCAATTTCAGGGAAATGCAAACTGGTGTTTTCTGTATTGACAAAAGGCATTTTCAGTGGTGCAATTTGAGATTTCCATCATGTAGAATTTGCATTGTTTGCATTTCAAAATTGGAATTCTCAAATTGGTATTACCAACTAGTGAATCGCTAGCACTGTTTACAAAGGATTTCCTAATTGTGATTAGACACAAAATTGCCATTTAGGAAATGCAAATACCATCAATGAGTACCAGGTGGTAACAAGGTGCACACTATACAAAAAGTCACCCAAAATGCATCTGGCTCTTTCAGAATGGCGGCTCTGTATGTCTTGGCGAGGAGGATGAGGATTTTGGCTGGTAGGCAGAGAGAAGGAGGAGAAGACAGGAGAGGATATTTAGGGTAAGGGTCACCCTGTTTGAACAGACTGAGGAGGAGATTTATCAGAAGTGTATAGACTGAGGGGCCGATTCCGATCTCGGCCGGTAGGGCTCCGAATCGGATTCGGCTTTACCGGATCCGATTCGGAGCCCTGTTTCCCGACCGAACCGTACGCGGGTCCGGCCGAGCGAGTACGATGCGAAATCGCCGACGGACTCGTCCGGGCGTCCCGACCGCTCCGACCGACTCGCTCACGGCTCGAACCGCTCCGACCGACTCGCTCGGACTCGACTCGCACCACGCAATGGAGACGTTTCCCGGCCGGGTAAGTACGATGCGCGCCGCGAGCAGTCCGACCGAGCCGCGCACTCCGGCTCGTAAGAGCAGTCGGAGCAGTACTTCGGGGTCCGTGTCGGACCCCCTGCATGCGTAGCCGCGCGAGTCGCACACAGGGGGACCCATGGGTCCCCCTACCTGTGCGTGTACGGCGCGAATCGCTCGCCGCGCACCCGCTGTAGGGGGCGCCCTTGTCCGACTTCGCACCCATTGAGTCAATGGGAGCCCGCGTACGCGTTGTACGACCGGCTCCCATTGACATCAATGGGAGTCCGACCGACTCGAGTCCGATAACATACGGACGCATCGTACTCGTTCGGTCGGACTGCACGGGTCCGATTCGGTCGGAAATCTCTCCGGGTCCGGCTCGGTCGGAGAAATTTCCGGCCCGAATCGGAATCGACCCCTGAGTAGTGAGGTAATTTTGGATTTAATTGTTGAGTTACATCTTCAGCTACAAACCCCAACAGTCAGAAGCAATGCAATTCCAACACATGTGCAGGTTTTGTGTTGTCTACACCTTTTAGCTTCTGACAGTTACAGGGAGTTATAGCAGTGGCAGGGGGAGTGTCACAAAGTGAATTTTCTATGTTTTTTCACATATTTTTGGAGCTCATGGTTAGCAAATTGAACAAATATGTTTTTTCGAAACACTTCTCAAGATATACAACACACAAAACTAATGTGTCATCGGGCAACACAGTTTCCAAACGTTATTGGTTGTGTTGCTGGCACACATATTGCCATATGTCCCCCATCTGCAATAGAATCAATGGGAGACATCCTTTACTACGAATGCGCTACAACGCATTCCATTACAATGCGGTCATTACAACGACCGCGTTGTTTCAACGCAAACCATTACATCGCAAGTCATTTCAACGACTTGCTGTAGGTGGCGCGCTGGTGTTGGATTTACAATCCAACACCTTCCCTACTGTTGCACAAACTTGAGTAGGAATAGTAAATAATACTATTCCTAAGTCCAGCGCGCCCCCTACAGCAAGTTGTTGTAACGACTTGCGATGTAATGGTTTGCGTTGGAACGACTGCGTTGTAATAGAATGCGTGAAAAGCGCATTCGTAGTAAAGATACATATTCTTATCAATTTATAAAAACAGTATGAGCATCCATTCACTCAATGTTCAGGTAGTGTGCGATGGATGCCTCATGCATCATAACTGACCTTGTAGCCAGATTCCCATGCAGCATACATGACTGCTTTATATTCTGCCACACTGGAATTAATAACCGCCTGTCTCAGGGTGAATATGGCGATTCTTTTTTACTTGGTCAGAGGATTCCAAACTCAGTTCATACAGTGTTCAATAGCATGTTTGCTAAATATTTCATTGTTTCTCCTTCTCATAATATTTAAGGAAATAGTGCATATGCCGTGCGCCCATAGATACTGACACCATACTTGAATCCAAGACCAAAAGTGAAAGGCAGTACACCAGGGCACATAAAACAATGCAATCAATAATTGAACGGACTTTTGGAATACTGAAATCACGTTTTAGGTGCCTACATAAAACTGGTTGAGCACTACTATACAGACCAGTGGCCTGTTGTAAAATCGTTGCCACATGTGTTACACTTCACAACATAGCCATGAGGAAGGGTCTTCACAATGACAACATAGAGCCAGAATCAGACTCCAATGACAAACTACCAACACTACAGATTCAGCAGGATGGGGCACATGCAGGAGAGGATCAAGCACGACGCACAGAGATCACCAAAAATTATTTTTAAAGTAAGAATGATGACCACATCTAAGATATAGCCGACACACATCATGGTAATGTTTTTCCATTAATGAAAGATAACCTTATATTCAGGTTGTAACAATGTATTGCAATTGTGTTTTGAAATGTCATTGTTTAAACAAAGCAGCAGATTTTGAGAACGCAAACATAACAATCTACTATCATACATCTGCATATAAAAGTTACTTTTTACGACCTCTGATGTTGGTCGCCTTCTCAGCAGGGCTTGGCTTCAGAGTTGGGGATGTATCTGTGCCAGGTGTGTGTCGGTGTGTTTGCCTTGTACAGCATCCATCAGGCAGAGATATGCCACTGAGGCTAAAGCCATCTTTGCTTTCAGGAGGTGGTTAGATGTTGGGGGCATACAAGTTATGTGTCTGAATGTTCTCTAGAGCTGTGGTCACCTGGACCAGCCCTCGTGGTACATCTTGGCATAGTGCCCATGTCATTTTGGATGTTCACAGTTCACATGGCAAGTGGTTGGAGGATGTTTGGAATGACTACCACCTGTGCCACGAGCCTCAGCCATCCTGCTGGCCACCTTCTATGTAGTACAGGATCTTAGTTCATACCAGCGTTTCCTTATTTCAGGTATGGTCCTCTGGATAGCATCAAGAGAGTTCATTTTTTCAAGGATGCTGTTCCAAATTTTGGTTTTCTGTGGTTCAGGTACAGAGAAGATGTTTTGCCAAACAGCTGGTCCATGTGTGCCAACATTCCTCAGACAACAGCTCCAGCCCCTTATCTGAAACTGTTACTTTGCGCTTCCTGCTGTCAAGGTCCTCACCCCCATCATCCTTAGACATGGTATTGTAGGGAAAAGTAAATGTCACTACCAGAAGTCACACAGGAACACACCAGCACCTTCCTAGGCCTCTGAGTGGTAGCCACACACTGCATTTCTAAACTTCCTGGATCTTACATCATCTTTTTGCAGCCAAAATGCGATTTTTCCAAATTGCGATTTCCAATTCGCATCAGTGCAGTTTTCAAACAGGAAATTTCCTAATTATGATTGTGAATTTGACGGAATTGCTAATAGTGAAATACTCTCATTCATACATCTCATTAAGCTATTTCTATATAGCAATTTCTATTAAATCGCTATTTGGAATCGCTACCAAAAATTTCGTACATATGGCCCCAAGTGACAAATGTCTACAAATTCTTAGGCAGAAATAATGTAAAAAACAATACTTTCATTCAAAAAGAAATGTCTCAAATTGAAAATAAAACTTCCATATGAACAAATGTAGCCTGATATTTCGAAATTCTCTATCAAATCAACAAATATCATCATTGCTGTTTTCATGTAAATTATGGACCAAATGTACCTCGTTTTCGACTCCAGAAATACTGTGTAAGGTAGCCCTTCTAAAACCTGACATATTCCGGAACTGGTTAGAATCATCAGGAGATATAGAACATAGCTTATTTTGTTATAACAACAATAGACACTTTTTAGGGAGAAATTGAGCAAACTATAAATACTCATTGTATACTGATATTTTACTTAATTACATTAATATATCCCTGGGACTCTCACCTCCAATCCAAACATCAGAAGCTTTGACCGCCTCATCTTAGATTCTATAACAACTCTTGGAATTAAGACATTTTCTATGGATGAAGAAATTCTAATAATGTTTTTTAATCACACATGGTGGGTCTGGGTTTGCTACAAAAGAAGTGCCGACAACATACTTTATGACAATACTTTCAAACTTTACTCTCCTCAATCCCTATGGAAACATGTGTTATGTACTTGCAGAAGTCAAAATCCTCATAGGACTTATACCAATATAGAACCTTACTTAAAGTACTAGATGCTCCTTCCTAATTAAACACACCATACTACTGTTTCCCCAGAAAGCCACACCTATATAAAAAGGATCCAAAGCCTCTAACTACCTATCCGCCTTTAAGAACCTACACTTAATATATAACAAGTATTGAACACATATACTGACTAACCACATGACCTCACTTAAATACATCTCCATCTACATCCTCATAGCTCCTGCCAGGCTCCTTCCTCCTGCTTCCCCTCTTTCCCTCTTCTTTTCCTGTGTCCATATCTTACTTCCGTTGAGTATCCTTAGGATCTGTATATACTCCTCCTATCTCTCATCTTTAATCTATTCCCTCACTAGAATTGTATATCCTTTTTCCAACCTCTTTCTCATATGCTCCTGTGTCTGATCAGAAGCAACACCCCAGAATTGTCGACAAGGAAGATATCTGGCATGACATAATTTCACCAGATCTTACAAAGAAGGATACTCATCACTACCATCCATGCTTAAATATATGTATTAATCAGATCTCAGCTAGAATATAATAAGTTTTGCTCTTTTTTATGTATACTTTCTCATGCCCTATATAGTCACATTGTGATGTTTTTATTGCTCCCATGTTAAACAAAACTTGTTGAAAAAAAATCCTATCTACTTGAAAATTCACAAATCCTTGGACCTGATTTGGCTCAACTTATTCTCATATAAAAAAGGTAGGATCTCCCCATTTGACCTTTAATATCTCACCTAGCCCTTTTTGACTTTCTATACAGGCTTTGGTGCCTGGTATCCCATAATGGCCACTGCAACATAAATGTTGCTTCCAGTCAATGAGGTTTCTTGACTCCTCAAATCCTCTGAAGATCTAGGGAGTCTACTTTGAACAAAGAGAAAAAGTGCTCCTTCTTTCAATGAGGATTTTTTTAACCAAATTGTGTATCCTCAAGTCATCTATGATCAAGGATTTGTGGAGCGACTGTGAAATAATTAAAGCGCATAGTTAGAGAAGACCCTGCCTGATTAACCCTTTGATGTCTACATGATGCTTTTTTGTAACACAAACTCCTCAAAAACTACTGCACAGATCTACACCAAACGACATATATACTAGTCATTTATAGGTGGACCACTTTGATAATCGTGACTCTTGTCCTGCTGACTCATTCTGCGCATGCCAACACCCAAAATGTATGTTCCCATAGTAAATATGCTCCATTTCTGGACACTTAGGGGCAGATTTACTATGTACTTGTGTTGTCCTTGCATTAACTGGGATTTATTAAGCCACGCAAAACCATTTTGCGTGGCTGTGCTTGACTTAGCAAATACAAATTATACAAACTATGGTGCAAGGGTGCCTCCATTGGTGATAGGCAACACACAGTGCACCAGAGCAATGAGAGAGCAGAAATGCTTCACACCTTTGTAAATATGGAGCATTTCTTCCCTTTCCTTTTCACGCAAGTTGCCTTGCTGCATTACGTTCCATTGCGTTGCGTGAAAGGATGGTAAATCTGCTAATCAATTGGGACTCTTAGGGGCCGATTCCGATTCGGGCCGGAAATCTCTCCGACCGAGCCGGACCCGGAGAGATTTCCGACCGAATCGGACCCGTGCAGCCCGACCGAACGAGTACGATGCGCACGTATGCCATCGGACTCGAAGTCGAGTCGGACTCCCATTGAAGTCAATGGGAGCCTGTCGTACAACGCGTACGCGGGCTCCCATTGACTCAATGGGTGCGAGGCGGACAAGGGCGCCCCTACAGCGTGTACGCGGCGAAGCGACTCATGCCGTACACGCACAGCTGGGGGGGACCCATGGGTCCCCCCTGTGTGCGACTCGCGCGGCTACGCATACAGGGGGGTCCGACACGGTTCCCCAAAGTACGGCTCCGACTGCTCTTTCGAGCCGGACGGCGCGGCTCGGTCGGACTGCTCGCGGCGTGCATCGTACTTACCCGGCCGGGGAACGTCTCCATTGCGCGGTGCGAGTCGAGTCCGAGCGAGTCGGTCGGTGCGGTTAGACCCGGGAACGAGTCGGTCGGAGCGGTCGGGATGCCCAGACGAGTCGGTCGGTGATTTCGCATTGTACTCGCTCGCCCGGACGCGCGTACGAATCGGTCGGGCAATAGGGCTCCGAATCGGATCCGGTTAAGCCGAATCCGATTCGGAGCCCTACCGGCCGAGATCGGAATCGGCCCCTTAGTAGTTAGATGGCAGACCTTTTTTTAGAGCTGGATATTGTAATGTTTTAGCTCACAATTTTTCTAATAGGTTCTTACTTCTTTATTTGCTCCTATGGAGAATGATACTGCAAGGCATTGTACCAGTCACCAAAGTTTTGAAATATTTCATGATTTTTCAGAGCTATCACTAATACCTGCTGCTTTATATTCAATATATTTAGAGCACTGTGCTGTGAAATAAAACAATTTCTAGGGAAAGAAGGCCGAAACCTTCCCTGGGAGAGTTAGACCTGCAGTTACTCAACCTACATCATTTGGACTCTGTAGTGAAGAACTCGTAGTCAAGGTAAGTTGAAGTATTTATTTAGTAGCTACACGGTTGTGGAGTACCGAACAGCAGCTCCACCAAATACAAGTTAGCATCAACTGTAAACTTATTTCAATATAAACATTCTCAGAATCCCCACAGAGGCAAACCCATCACCCAGCAACCCAAGAACTCTATAAAGGAATGCAGCACTCCACAACCTGGGACACAGGTAGAAGAGAGCAGCGCTCCCCCACAGAGACAAGATATAACACACCTTCCTTTCTCCTAAAACAAAAAAAAACAATAACCAGAACTAATACATGACTTACTCCCGAAACCTCTTAGGAGTGACAGAAACTCTTGAGCTCCTCCTAAGACCAACATGAACATCCCCAACATCACTGACAAGATCTCCATCAGCCATATCACATCTGCTCCTGATTGGAGTCTTTACTTTGATAATTTTGGCAATGTTCCACCAATGCCCACCCATAACCTGAACAGCATTATTTCCAATCTTAACAACCTTAATAGGTTTACCAAATTTATTCTCTCCTTTTTTAACATGAATAGGAGTTTTTATCCTGTCCATGTCACCAACCAACAAAGGAACAGTTGTAACACCTTTCTTGTGGTCGTACCAGATTTTTTGTTTCATTTGAGACTCAGATAAATTTACACGCACAATGCCCATGAGCTTTTCTACATCAGACCCTGCTTTGAGCCATTTGTTCATCCGCCCAGGCTTGAAACTGGTGTTGGCTTTGCGTCCTCTGAGTAATTCAAAAGGCGAGACTTTGGTCGAGGAATGTGGAGTGGTTCTATAAAACCACAGCATGCTGTTCACAGATTTTACCAAATCATGATTTCCAGACTTAGCCCACTTGATGCACTCTCCAACCACCCTATTCATCCTCTCAATGAGACCATTTGTCTGGGGATGGTACGAAGAGCTTTTAGAATGTTTTATTCCACAAGAAGCAAGAACATTTTCAACTTCAACACTCAAAAATTAGGTCCCATTGTCAGAGACAAGAGTCTCAGGGAAACCTTCTCTCAAAAATACCTCACCTAAAAATGTGACAATACTAGAAGCATTGGCTTCTCTCACAAACTTAACTTCAGGACATCTAAGAACAAATGTATGGCCACACGAAAAATTATCAAAAGGACCCATGAGATCAATGCCCAGTTTGATCCATGGCCTGAAGGACACTCAATAGGCAATAAAGGCGGAGTCACAACTTTTAAGCTCTTGTCAGCAGCACCACACACAACAATTAGTGACTATTTCTTCGATCTCAACATCCATCCTTGGCCACCAAAAACTTTCTGGGATGCGACGTTTAGTAAGTGTTGCGCCCAAAAGTCCTTCATGAGCATGTTTAATAATGGTTGGTCATATAACATGAGGAGGCACAAGCTTATCACCTCTCAACAAAATACCATCTTCAATAGAGATTTCTCCTTTAACTTTTCAATAAGGTTGTAACAAAGGAGACAGGACTTTTTCACGGGGCCAACCTTTTTTTTACAAACTCACAAACTTGTTGAAGCAAGACATCTTCATTCAACGCATTCTTCCATTCCTCCTCAGAACTCATGGCAGGTTCAGGTAACTCTAAAGCAGCTACAAAACAATCGTCACAGTCTTCTTCACACAAATCACTAAAACCAACATCATTACCCTCGTCTTTCTTCTGAGGAAAACGAGAAAGAAAATCAGCCCTACCATTCTTGCCACCGACAATGTGAGACACATCAAAATGGTATTGCAACAACCTGGACACCATTCTTAAAATCCTGGGTGTACAACACTTATTGACACCAGCACTTAGAATAGATACCAGAGGTTTGTGATCTGTGAGTAACATAAAACGTTTGCCCCAAATATACGGGCGAAACTTCTCAATGGCCCAAAGGCAAGCCAGAAGCTCCTTTTCAATAGCTGAGTATTGTATTTCAGCATCTCTCAGAACTCTAGATGCAAACGCCACTGTGTTTTCACTGTCACCTATCCTTTGGGTTAAAATGGCCCCAAGTCCAACTTGGCTTGCAACAACAGTAATGTAGGAAGGTACAGCAGGATCAAAAGGTTTGAGTGCATTTCCATCACTCAACAAAGCCTTAATAACATCAAATGCAGAAACACACTCATCCGACCAAACAAACTTTACACCTTTCTTGAGTAAATTGCTGGTAGGACGAACTATGGTGGCAAAATCAGGAACAAAGCGGGAATAATATTCACATAATCCCAGAAGGGATTTTACTACAACTTTGTCAACAGGAGCAGGAGCGTTGATTATAGCCTCAAGCAAACCTTGTCTGGGTTTGACACCTTCTTGAGTGAGAAGATGACCCAAATATTCGACCTCAGTACAGAAAAATTTACATTTTTCGGATTTTAAGACAACTCCTTTTTTCTGAAAAATTTCAAGAACTCTACGTAATGTGGCATCATGAGAAGAACCATCTTTGGCAAAAATCAAAACATCGTCCTGGAAAACCAGAACTCCATTAACTCCCTTCAACAAATTTTGCATCACCCTCTGAAAAACCGAGGCGGCGGATGCCAAACCAAAAGGCATCCGTCGGTATTGAAACGTACCAAGGGGAGAAATTAATGCAGTTAGATGACGTGATTCGGGATGTAACTCTATCTGGTGATATGCACATGCCAGATCTAGTTTGGAAAAATACTTGGCTCCCTTGATGCATGCAAACATGTCATTGATCTTAGGCAGGGTATGAGAATCAACCCAAATCTCTTTATTAAGAGACCTTAAGTCCACACATACTCCAAGTTGTCCACACCGTTTTCTAGCCACAACCAAAGGAGACAACCACAATGAAGACTCAGTGGGTTCAATGATCCCCTTATCGCACAGACTCTTCAACTCCATGTCAAGATCATCTTTCACACTAAATGGGACACCCCTAAGTTTGTGTTTAACTGGGATTGCATTCTCTTTCACTATAATTTTATGTTTGAATCCATGAATTTTCCCCAGCTTCTCACAAAAAACAGAAGGAAAATCTCCCTTCCATTTTTGTCCACCGTCATCACAACTGGCAACTAAAACCTGTTCTTTGGCACCTGGTTTTAAAATTATTCCAAAAAGACCCTGGTGAAACCAACCAAGAATGTTGAGGCCTTTTACAGCGACATAAACTTTTCCTCTTATCTTCCTTCCTTTGAATTCCATTTCATCCTTGATGAAACCTAATAACTCAATGCGACGTCCTTCATAAGAGACAGGACACCGGTCAGGAGGTGCTAACATTCTTCCACCCCAAGTTTCTTCAAATAATTTCTGGGTAATCATGGTGATCCTGGCCCCAGAATCAACCAATAACTTGAGTACTTTTCCACCAACACACACCTCAGCAATGGGATCTACACACTTCGGAGGATCTCCAGTTACATTTGCGTTCGTATCATTTTGACTACATACAAAATTGTCTGTAACAACAGAAACAACTTCAGAGTCTGATTCTTCTTCAGATTCAATTGCACAGACAACAGATTTTTGGGAATTCTTGAGTTTTAAACACACCTTGGCAAAATGCCCAATCTTTTTGCAATAGTTACACGTAACATTGACTGCAGAACATCTCCCACCCTTGGAATGTGGAGGATTTCCACATCGCAAACAAGTGTTGTAGTTAATTAAATTAGAAGTACCAGCTTTACTTTTGACAGTGATCCCATTACTACTGCATACATTCTTCTGTTTAGGTTTACCTACCCCAACAGTACCTATAGGCTCTGAAGGTTTATCTTCAAGTTCTTTTAGAGAAACAATGGAAATGTCAATGCTTTTAGCTACTTTGATGGTTTCTTCTAATGAGGGGTTGCCCATTGCTAATAATTTTTGCCTGATTTGTTTGTCTCTACATTGACAAACAAATTGATCACGGATCAATTGATCAGTGAATCCTTCAAATAAGAATACTGCAGCTAATCTCCTTAAGACAGAGATGTAAGCATCAACATCTTCCCCATCGCTTTGCTTTCTCTTAAAAAATTTGTGACGAAGAACCATAAGGCTTGGTTGTTTGTCAAATCTATTTTTTAACTTGATAAGTGTTTCCTGATGCTCATCAATGTTGTCACCCTCAGTCCTTGTAATGTCAGGGAGGTGTTTGAAAATGGATCTCCCTTCAAAACCTAAAGAGTGTAGTAGTAAAAAAAATTTCCTTTGTGCGCAAAATCTAGATGCTCCAATTGCCCCCAAATAGGTTTCAAATGCATCAAACCATATCTCCCATCTTACAGGTGGTTCTCCAGGATTGTCCAAAAACGATGGTGGAGGTGTAACTGATTGCATGGTGCACATATTGTAAGGAAAGTTACAATAAGTTTAAAACTGTTAAATAACAGAATAAATGTAAACACCCAAAACTTTGTGAAGAGATATAAAAATATGCACATTATAGTGAAGCTCAAAATAAAAATAAGAAAAATATTTTTAACAAGGTGTGTGAATCACCGTGATCCACAATGTGGTAATTGTACAAAGCGACAAAGTTTTGTGAGCAAGTTAGAAAACAGGGTGTGTGAATCACCGTGAATCCACAAGATGAGTTTGAGAGTTTATACTTGAGAACAAGGTGTGCGAATCACTGTGATCCGCTATGCATGGCCAGAACAGAGTATAGTGAACTACAAAATTTGATAAGAAAACGATGCAAAATAAACAAAATAGGCCGTGCGTGTCGGCGATAACACGCTGAAAAATGTTGAGCTGTTGAATGCGTTGTCGAATTGGTGAAATTGATGCTTAACTACACAAAAGCAGGCAATGCGTGTCGGCGATGGCACGTTGATCTTGGCGTTGCTAGGTGAGGCAATGCAGGTCAGAAAAGAAACAAAATGGCAGTGCGTGTCGGCGCTGACATGCAGAGTGACGCGTTGCTAGGTTACGTGTATTAACCTAGAGACAAACAATGCATTAACTAAACGAAAGCAAGCTGTGCATGTCGGCTATGGCACACTGATCTTGGCGTTGCTTGGTGATGCAATGCAGGTTAGAAAAAGAAACAAAATGTCCGTGCGTGTCGGCGCTGACACGCAAAATGACACGTTGCTAGGTTAAGTGTATTAACCAAGAGACAAGCAATGCTGGACATGCGCAGAGCAAACAAATAGGAAAAAAAAAAAAAAATAGATCGGAACGGAGAAATCGTATCCACGAGGCAAGCACACGTTGTCAACACGAGACGACTCAGCACAGGAACAATCCCCAAAGGCAGGAGCTCCGAATAAACGACTGAAAGGAGCACCGAGCAGGAACAAAAGTCGTTTGTGTGGAGATATACGGGGTCGCCCACAAAAGTGTGAATCAGTGCCGGGAGCAACAGGGCGGAACGGGAGGACAGTCACGAAAACCCCTTAACAGTCACTCTCTCACCTTAGGCAGCAAAATGCAATAAAGGAAAGCTGCGTGAACTGGGGTGAAACACCAGCAGCAGACCAGCAGATCCGAAGCAAGTTTGCCAAATGAGGAGTGGAAACGAAGAAGATCTCCAGGGTTGTGAAGTCTGTCAGAGAAGAACTGGATGTGGATCCGAAGAGAGAACAGCACGCAGAAGGTTTGTCCATGTAGCAGGCTCGTCGCCAACAAATTGTAGTGAAGAACTCGTAGTCAAGGTAAGTTGAAGTATTTATTTAGTAGCTACACGGTTGTGGAGTACTGAACAGCAGCTCCACCAAATACAAGTTAGCATCAACTGTAAACTTATTTCAATATAAACATTCTCAGAATCCCCACAAAGGCAAACCCATCACCCAGAAACTCAAGAACTCTGTAAAGGAATGCAGCACTCCACAACCTGGGACACAGGTAGAAGAGAGCAGCGCTCCCCCACAGAGACAAGATATAACAGACTCATAAAGATTTTCCTGTGATGATTTATAAATTTTATCAAGCCCCACATGCTTGATATGTAAAGGTGAAAACTTTTAACCACAGCCTTACATGAATTCGGCAAGGCATATGTGTTTTACAGCTGGAGAAAAAGGATGATTGTGGACATTTTAATACCTTTATAAGTGTTGTCACCAGCATCTGCTCAAATGACACGTTATTGTTAGAAATGGGGGTCTCTAGTTGGCAGAGGTAGGTACCTTTGTCCAAATAGGGACCCTTGCTTCTAGTCAGGGTAAGGGGATACACTTCTAAAATAACCCCTGCTCACCCCCTTGGTAGCTTGGCATGGGCAGACAGGCTTATCTCAGAGGGAGTGTTTAAAGCATTTGTGAACACATACAGTAATAAAGTGAAAACACTACAAATGGACACCACACCAGTTTAGAAAAATAGTAAATCTTTATCTAAACCAACAAGACCAAATACGACAAAATACCCTTTAAATTGCAGGAAAATCAATAAAACATAGTTCTTCCGATTCGGTAGCTCCTCCTGGGGCTACCGCGATACTGAATACGACTGAGCCTAAAAATTCCAGCCGACCGCATCGATACGGGCCAGCTAAAGCATCGACAGACGCGGACACAGTACCTTTCTTGTTGTGACCAACACGTCAGTGCGAGTCGGTCAGGGCGAACGTCACGGTCGCGTTGTGAAACGGAACGTTGCGGCGGACGATGTCCTCACGATTCGGTGCAGGTAGCGGCTCGTTGACGGAGTCGGTGAGACCAGGGCTTGCGTTGAAGGGTGAGACGATGCTTGCTGCGGTGCTGGCAGGTCACGGTGCGGCGACAGAGCCGGTCGATGTTAGGGTCGGGCAGCGATGGAGTCGGTGACGTCCTTGCAGTGAGTAGCAAAGCGTTGCGGAGTGCGGTGCCCACAGGATGCGGTGCAAGCGGTATTTTCAAACACAGAATGTAAAAATCACCCTCACTAAAAGATGCATTTTAACATTCTGAGTCCAGGCATACTAAACTTCATTTTCCAACCTGGTTTCCAGGGGTAGTTATGCTTATAAGTTGTTATAGGCAAACTCCCATTCTACCCTATAGGAACAGGTAGCCTTGCAATAGCGAAAAAACAAACTTGGCAGTATTTCACTATCAGGACATGCCACGTACACCAGGGCATGTCCTGCCTTTCACATACACTGCACCCTGCCCACAGGGGTTCCTTGGGCCTACCTTAGGGGTGGCTGACAAGTAAGAAAAGGGAAGGTTAGGGCCTGGCAAGTTGGTGTACTTGCAAAGTCGACATGGCAGTACCAGACTGCACACAGGGCCAAGTCCAACAGTTACATTGAATGTAAAGTTCATATTTCTAACACTCTCCACTGAGAAGAGAAGAAAATTACACCTAAGGTCTTGGACCATGCAAAACATGCCTTCTGATCGATGCCTCTAACCGCAGATTCTATTTAGAATAGCCCCATGTGACGGACTGATCTGGAAGATTTTAACAGCAGTGCTACCGGGTGCCAGAAGGTGGTGCTGTGCCATTGACTTTTTGTCATCCCAGAAGTGAAGAATGTAGCCATATATAAGCATCACCTCTGTGTGCCGCAGTTATTTCTTTTCTTTCTGCACCTTAGTAACACAGATGTAGTGCTCGCTCCCTCATTTCTCATCAATTGAAGACTTTTTTCTAGGCAATTTGCTGAAAACCAGTGTTCAATGGAACATGTCCCCTCCTAAAACTACAGAGTTTAAGCCTTGTTGGGAATGTCACAAGCAAATGACTGTGACGGACTTGCTTGAGGTATGTTTCTGGAGTTTTGTCTCAGAGATAACTCCAAGTCATGCTAGGAGTGTGTCGGTAATGTGAAGTGTAGCTGTATGTTGCTGAACACTATGAAAAATCGTTCAAGTCCCACTCAAAGTTGAGGGCGCAGACCCGTTCCCATTCTTAGGGCTGTTCCAACGACTGGTCCTTGCTTTCATCACAAACTTCTGATATGTCAAAGCGGAAGCGCATAAAGATTAAGTAGGATTCATTTCAGTCCTAACAATCTCTACCAGAGAAATTGTGAGGATGTCAGAGTGCCTCTTTCTCCTGCTCCTCCACCGAGATGCCAAATCTACAGCTGATCCCAGGACGGATTGAGACCTTAAAAGAAGCTCAAGACCTGGCTCTTTGGCTGAACTGACCTGCGAACCCCCCCCCCCCTCCCTCAGAGCCTTGAGACCCTCACGTGTGAGTAGCGCGCTTACAATTCCCTTATTGATTGATTGATTGATTGAAAGAAGCTATATTGCATATCTTTGACATGCTTCTGGCTTCCTCTAGTCCCAAGGATCCCATAGAAGCCTCCAGTTTGGTTACAGCCAGCAGATCCATCCTCGGCACTGAGTGTGACTCCCAAACCCACTTGGGTTCTGCACAGACTCTGGTGCCGACTTCCAATTTGGCTCCAAAATCCACATCAGTCCCTTCAACATCAGTATCACATCAGTACCACCCCGACGCCACCGGAGCTTGAGGAGGACACCATTCCAAAAGTAGTGTCCAACTCCAAGCCGAATTCATCACGGCCAACCAAAGTCATGTCCTGAATCCACATGATGCACTCAGTCCCCATACAATCTGATTCAGACAGGACAATATCTGTACGGAGAAGCCACCCTCCAGCATTCCAACAGTGTTTTGTTTCTGACTCTAGCAAGAGTCAAGTAGTATTTGGAGATGACAATAAAGATGATAGGGATGATCTACAGCCACACAATGATGATGAAAACTTGTATATGGATTTAGAGGAGGCCAGTGGTTTGGACACTTCCATAGATACTGCAGTAGTTTCCACACCAAGGACATCATTATAAGATTGTGATACCTTAGTTGTGGTGCTACGACATGCAGCTGAGGTATTGAACTAACATCATCCTTCTATGGAAGTCAAGACAAACATACTAACTGAAGTTCTTTAGCTTGGACAGGCTCTCCCAAAACCTCTACTGCCATTCAATGAAGCCCTAACTGACATATTACTGGGCATCTGGGCTAAGCCTTCTTCTTGTATACCAGTAAACAAAAACAGGCAGGTAGCCAGACAACACAGACTGGCACCAGGCAACACTGATTTTGTAGCACAACCCCTAATGCCAGAAAGTCTGGTGGCCCAAGCTTTCCCAGCAGGGTAAACCTCAATTAATTCCATACAACCCTCCCAGACAGAGAGTCTGCACACAGGCTCTACAATGGCAGGCCAGAGTTACATGTACAGGCTGCTTATGTGGGTGGCACAATCAGTGCTGCAAGCCCACTAGCAGCATTTGATTTACTGACCCCGGGCACACACAGTGCACTGTACTAGGGACTGACTAGTAAATCAAATATGCCAATCATGGAATCACTAATCCATAGCACAATTTACAGGGAGAGCATATGCACCTTAGCACTGATCAGCAGTGGTAAAGTGCCGAGAGTCATAAAACCACCAACAACAGGTCAGAAAAAATACAGGAGGAAGTCAAAAAGTCCTGGGATGACCCTGCAAATAGGGCCAAGTCCAACACGACCCCCTTCCATCCTAAAGCCAGGGTAGACTAATCAATACCTTGATGGGCTTCCCTGCTTGGGCCGCCACAACATGGACCCTGGCCCACAACTGCAGGGGCATACTCCAGTTCTACGCCAATCTGAAACCATTTGGAACCCTCTGTTCATACTCTCAGGGCACACTAAGCGAACCTACGGGGAACCCTTCTCCTCACCTGTGGACACCATCCGCCCAAGCTTTCCCCAGCAGGGTGAACCTCAATTCTTTCCCTACAACCCTCCCAGACAGAGAGTCAAAGAGAATTGAGTCATTTGGGAAATGTATGTTTTTATTGTCCAGCCTGACCCCAAAGTTTGTCAATGCAAGCTGTTGGTTTGGATGAAATTCACATGCACTCTGGGATATGGTCAGCAAGATCTTGCCAGCAATCCCTGAAACATTTCGGGCACCCCTGGCTCAAACCATGCAGGATGGTCAAAATACTTGACACAATCCAGATGTGACACTACCATTTTAACTGGCGCTGTGCTTCAGCAGCAAAGCAAACACAAGGAGATGATGGACGGAACGCTGACACTTTTCAGACACTCACCCCCAGTCACAGATCTGGGTTGAATCCATCATCGTTCTTTAGCTCACTTCGCCACCCCAGTTTAGACACAGCTATTTGCAAATCAGTCTTGAACCTGTGCCTCATGGGAACAATCCAGCCCGAACTGCCAAGCCATGTCCTTCCTGGACCGGAAACAAGCATCCTGGGACTGGGTTTGGGCTAACAGTCCTCATCAGCCAGGCTAGCTTGAATCCAGTGGCAAAGTGAGCAAGGGACCCACGTCTGGGCATACCCTGCCAACTTAGGGCGAACAAAGCAAACACAAGGAGATGATGGACGGAGCGCTGACACTTTTCAGACACTCACCCCCAGTCACAGATCTGGGTTGAATCCATCATCGTTCTTTAGCTCACTTCGCCACCCCAGTTCAGACACAGCTATATGCAGATCAGTCTTGACCCTGTGCCTCATGGGAACAGTCCAGCCCGAACTGCCAAGCCATGTCTTCCCTGGACCGGAAACAAGCATCCTGGGACCAGTTTCGGGCTAACAACCCTCATCAGCCAGGCTAGCTTGATTCCAGCAACTGGAATGGCATGGTGAGCAAAAAAACGATGGATTTAGGCCCAGATCTCTGTACTGGGGTGAATGTATGGCATTGTTCTGCATTCTGTCCATCAATTGTTCTTTTTGCATTTGTCACCCCGAGTGGGATGGGTATGCCCAGACGTGGGTCCTGTGCTCTCCATGCCACTGGAGTCAAGCTATCTTGGCTGATATGGGGTGAAACCCCAAAACCGGTCCTAGGATGCTTGTTTCCAGTCCAGGGATGGCCTGGCAGTTTGGGCTGGACTGTTCCCATTGGGTGCAGGGTCAAGACTGATTTGCATATGGCTAGGTCCAAACTGGAATGGCTAAAAAAAAAACGATGGATTTAGGCCCAGATCTCTGTACTGGGGTGAATGTATGGCATTGTTCTGCATTCTGTCCATCAATTGTTCTTTTTGCATTTGTCTCCCCGAGTGGGACGAGTATGTCCAGACATGGGTCCCGTGCTCTCCATGCCACTGGAGTCAAGCTATCCTGGCTGATGAGGGGTGAAACCCCAAAACCGGTCGTAGGATGCTTGTTTCCAGTCCAGGGATGACCTGGCCTGGCAGTTCGGGCTGGACTGTTCCCATTTGGTGCAGGGTCAAGACTGATTTGCATATGGCTAGGTCCAAACTGGAATGGCATGGTGAGCAAAAAAACGATGGATTTAGGCCCGGATCTCTGTACTGGGGTGAATGTATGGCATTGTTCTGCATTCTGTCGATCAATTGTTCTTTTTGCCTTTGTCACCCCGAGTGGGACGGGTATGTCCAGACGTGGGTCCTGTGCTCTCCATGCCACTGGAGTCAAGCTATCCGGGCTGATGAGGGGTGAAACCCCGAAATCGGTCCTAGGATGCTTGTTTCCAGTCCAGGGATGACCTGACCTGGCAGTTCGGGCTGGACTGTTTCCATTGGGTGCAGGGTCAAGACTGATTTGCATATGGCTAGGTCCAAACTCGAATGGCGAGCAAAAAAACGATGGATTTAGGCCCAGATCTCTGTACTGGGGTGAATGTATGGCATTGTTCTGCATTCTGTCAATCAATTGTTCTTTTTGCCTTTGTCACCCCGAGTGGGACGGGTATGCCCAGACGTGGGTCCTGTGCTCTCCATGCCACTGGAGTCAAGCTATCCGGGCTGATGAGGGGTGAAACCCCGAAACTGGTCCTAAGATGCTTGTTTCCAGTCCAGGGATGACTAGGCCTGGCAGTTCAGGCTGGACTGTTCCCATTGGGTGCAGGGTCAAGATTGTTTTGCATATGGCTAGGTCCAAACTGGAATGGCGAGCATACAAACGATGGATTTAGGCCCAGATCTCTGTACTGGGGTGAATGTATGTCATTGTTCTGCATTTCTGTCCATCAATTGTTCATTTTTGCACGTGCTTCAGCATCATGCATAGATGAGATCCACTGATTTTTGTGGAGATATGTAGGCATCATTCATAGATATGCCTGTTGATGGGTCTCACATGTTTGGCGAGAAGGATGACTCTCAACACTTTATAGAGAGCCACGCCGTGATTCATTCCTTGGACTTTTCTACTCCTGCTAAGCAATTTCCTCATCAGTTTTGTCTCTTTTGTGGATACTCCAGAGGTTTGGCCTACTGGAAGTGCCAAGTCCCACCACCTCCACAAAAGGCACCCCAATCCTTTTGGGTCAGGGATGGGGATCAAGCATTCAACATCCAGGCAACTAGGGGTCATTAACTTCCTAGTCCCCCACCCCTAAGGCACCAGCCTCCAAGCCACTTTAGTTTGCCTTTAGTGACACATGACCACCTTGTGGAAGGCAGGCTCAGACATTTCCTTCACAGGTGGCAAAGTATAACATTGAAATGTTTTGTCCTTCAGATCATTCAATGGGGCCATGCCCTGTCATTCCTTTTGGACCCACCTCCTCTCTCGCCCACGTCACAGCTGCTTTCAGAGGAGCTCCTGTTAATCTTGCATCAATAGGTGCATGCCCTTTTGGCCAAAGCAGTCATAGAGAGACTTCTGACCCCGGAAACAGGGACTGGCTGCTACTATCCCTATTTCTTCGTGCCAAAGATGGATGGAGGCCTTCGTATTGTTTTCGATCTCTGTATTGTGAATGCCTTCTTGTGAAAGACAAATTCAAGAAGCTCAAGTTGGCCCAGGTTCTGTCTGCCCTGGATCCAGGCTACATGATGGTGCCTTTGGACCTGCAGGATGCCTACTTTCATGTCCCCATTCTGTAGTCCCACAGATGCTACTTGCAGTTAAGAGTAGGCCAGGAGCATTTTCAATTTGCTGTACTTCCCTTCGGCCTCATAGTTGACAAAAGTGATGGCGCTAATCGTTGCACACCTTTGGAGGATGAGGATTCTAGTTATCCCTTAAGTCAATGACTGGCTGTTGAAGGTGGGCTTGCCACGGTCAATCATAGGCCATGTTCAGATGACAGTGAACCTCCTGACATCGTTGGGGTTCTCAATCAACCTGCTGAAGTCATATCTGCCTGCTTCGCAGAAGCTCCTTTTCATTGGAGCCATTCTAGATAGAGCGTGAATCCGGGCCTTCCCTCTGTTACGAGTCCAGGGCATTTAAGCTATGATCCTGATGTTCTTGTGTCTCAGTGAGAGTGACTCTGAGGCTTTTTGGCCTCTTGCTTGTCAGCTATGCCAGGTGTCATATGCATGCTGTGCAGTGGAATCTTAAATCTCAGTGGGTCCTGATGTATTCCATCCAGATTTTGGAGGAGCTACAAGAGATCTGCAGTGGTGGCTGCTCGACTGCATTTGGATTGGCAGCAGATCCCTCTCCATGCCCTACCCAGAGCTGATGGTGGTGATGGATGCATCGCTGAGGGGTTGGGAAGCTCATCTGGAAGAGATGTAGGTCAGAGAATTCTGGTCTCCAGCAGAGGTCTGCCTCCACCTCAACCTGCTGGAGTTTGTGGTCATTCCCTGGGCACTGAAAGCTTTCCTACTCTCCATCAAAGGGAAGCTGGTTCAGCTCCTCACAGAAACCATCACCACCATTTGGTACTGCAGCAAGCATAGCGGTGCGGGACCCTGGGTCCTGTATCAAGAAGCTCTTCCTCTCTGGAGATGGCTGGAGCTTCGGGGCATTTCCCTGGTCATGAACCACCCAATGGGATCATTTAATGCCAGGGTGGATGAACTGAGCCAGCAAAACATGAATAGCAGTTACATTCTGAAGTGGCACAGTGCATCTTCCAGCAGTGGGTAGTACCATTCCTAGATCGTTTCCCCACCATTGAAAATGAGCAGTGTCAACATTTTTGCATGCTGGAGTTTCTAAGAAGGCTCTCTCTTGGATATGCATTCCGTTTAGAGTGGTGCACAGAACCTCTGTGTGGCCTTCAGCCACTGCCTCTCCTGCCCCAAGTTCTGAAGAAGATCAGGAATGACCAGGCCCAGGTCATCCTAGTGTGTTTGATTGGGCCACGAGAGTGTGGTAACCAGATATTTTGGGAATGATCCTCTGGTCAGGCTATCGTTTTGGGAGGATGTACTGTCACAGCAGCAGGGCAGGGTCCTGCACTCGCCCATGCAAAATCTACATTTCCATGGATGGAGATTCAGTGTTAGCAGTTAACAGTGATCTTCCTCCTGAAGTTGTGCATGTTATCTGTGATGCCAGGCATCCCTCTACAAAGTCTGTCTATGCCAGGCTCTCAGACATCTTTGTGGCCTGGTGTGGCACCGGCTAAACAGGCCCATTACAGGACAAATGTTAGATGCCTTGTTGTCTGCTTTGTCTCTCGTCCAGCAAGGATTTACAGTGGGCACCATTAACGGGTATTTGCCAGCCCTTTCAGCCTTTTTGCATTTGCCGGGATAGCCTTTCTTGCTCAAATTACCTGTTCTGATTAGGTTCATAATATGTTTGACAGATATGGTTCCCCCCAAACCCTCTGAGATGCACATTGTAATCTCAATTTGGTCCTCACTTTCCTCATGTGCCCTTCCTTTAGCTGATGCACCGCTTTCCACTTCGTCACCTGACTCTTAAGACTGTATTCCTTGTGGCGATAACTTCAGCTCATCACATAAGGGAGCTCCAAGCTCTCTTGGGCCAGCCACCTTACACCAACTTTTTCCCATATAAAGTGGTCTTGAGGACTAAGGCAACCTTCTTTTCAAATGTCGTGAGTCCTTTTCAAGTTGGGCAATCCACACCCTTCCAACATTCTTTGTTCTTCCTCACCCCGCAAAAGAGAAGGAAAGACTCCAACTGCTGAGCGCCGAGAGAGGCTTGAGCTTGTACATCAAAACTTTAGAGGATCAACTTTCTGTGGGGTTCTCTAGGGCAAAGGCAGTGCAGAAAAGGACTTTGTCAAGGTGGATAGTCCTCTGCATTACGATCTGCTATGCATTTGACAGGAAGTGGCCTCCTGAGGGCCCATTTCGCCACAGTCAAGGCTGCTACCACTACAATGAAATGTGGACTTCCTGTTCTTGATACTTGTCAGGCCGCAACATGGGCTTCAGTGCACACGTTCCCAAAGCACTACTTCCTCAACAGCCATGTTTGATGGGATGGGCATTTCCCCAATCGGTCTTGTAGGATTTTTATATCTGAAGCATTCCACAGACCCACTACACAAATAATGCAACATAAAACTGTGTTCAAATTTAGTTGAACTGTAATTAACATATCAATCTCCCACCTTTAAGTGCTGAATCATAAACCAAAAGATTTTGACAATATCCTTCCTCCCATTGTGGCTCTTGCCTGGATGATGCACTTCATATGTTGGAGTACATGATTGAGATCTCACCAGGCATTAGGAAGAGACGTGTGGGCTGCAATAGAAGAAGACGACAAGATGCAGATTAAAGATATTACCATAAAGTCCCTAAAATTCTGTGATGGTTCGCATGTGGGTGGGGTTTGTTAGTGAAGATTGCACTAAGCACTGCAAGGGTACTAACGCAGCACAATCACCAGCATGATTGACAGGAGGTGGTGACACAATCCTTAAAAATAAACTTTAGCTTCTTGCCTACTCGATCCCACCAAAGTACTACTCGTTGAGGCTTGATGGTCCTATGGAGGAAAAAAGAGGGTGCAGAGCAATCAGGCTATGGTTTGCAGTGGTCTTGAATTTGAACTTGCATGTTTGAGTCTTAAGTAAACCCTCACAATAAGTCTGATGTTTCAAAAGTTTATCAGTACAGGAAGGAGTAAAAGCTGCTCTTATGTATATAGGTCAGTTTAGACTTCTTAGATGAGCAAACGTGCTGCGTGACATGCCAGCATACTTCAACCACATTTGTCATGGACACAGAGTTGACCACACATGCTTCTCTCTCACTCAAGGAGACCCCAGTCAGTATGACTTCTCTGCCTGTATGACTTGCTGCTAACAGGGCTGATTCCCCTGCTGCACCCTACCAGTGCTCGATGCAAGAACACAAGCAAACCAGAGACTTCCCTTCAGCTGTCAATGAGGGCTCCCACCTAGAAGCAAGAAACCAATCAATTCAATTCAATAAATCTTTATTCGGTCGTAAAAAGATAATAAAAGCACAGAGTAAAAACAATACAATAAAACATATCAAATAAATGCAGTATCATAACTAACATTCTCAATTCATTCATGATTAGCTAAAAACATTAAGATCACAGAAACCAATCAGATCTGTGCCTTGAGCTCTACCGCAACAGCTAATGTAATAACGCTGTGTATGACACAAAGGCAACCTTCTTAGGGGAAAGACAAAACTAGACATTAAGGGCCATATGTATCAAGCCCATTTCCCGTTCGCAAACGGGCCGATTCTCAGAATCGGCCCGTTTGCGAACGGGAACAAGCCTTTTGGGATGTATCATCCCAAAAGGCATTCGCAAAATAGAGAATCGCAAAAATTGCGATTCTCTATTTTTGAATGCATTTAAGGAATAGCAAATTGCGATTCCTTAAATGAAATGTATGAAGCACCTAAGTTGTGCGATTATGGCTTAAGGAATCGCAAATTACCACCAACTACAGGTTGGTGGTAACTTTGCGATTTCTTTGAGAAATGCATTTTTTGCATTTTTCAAAGTGGCATATGGCGCACATACATGCCCTTAGGGCATGTATGTGCGCCACATGTGCACCCATGCTCATTTCAGGGTGCAACAGGGTGTCCTTTGGGCACCCTTGCAACCTTGAAATTGCATTCTCAATTTGCGATTCTCTAATTGCTAATCGCAAATTGAGAATGTCCTCCCATTCATTCCTATGGGCCTCTAGGCCCATAGGAATGAATGGGGAGGGTTTCCTTAACTGCGATTCGCAATTTGCGAATTGCAATTAAGGAATATGTAGGATTCGCAAATTTTCTTGCGAATCCTACATACATCTCGTTTGCGATTCTCAAATAGCGATTCTCAAAAATTCGCTATTTGAGAATCGCAAACACAAACTTTGATACATATGGCCCCTAATAACCCCTATCACGTGTTCCCCCAATCACACCCTAATATCGCTTTTTATTTTCGCATATATCTACCTAACTCGTAATAGGGGGTCGTAGTCAATGGTAAATAGCTATCCGGGGGGGCTTATTTATTCCGAAAGTGATTCACTGTACTGGCTGCCAAACTACCTTGTTTATTGCGCCAACAAAACTTTCTTAGTTTCGTAAAACCAAATGTACACTTATTGAACATTCCCATCACTGACTGTCTTCAAGCTTGCATGTCCTTAAGGAATTAGTGTAATGAGAATCAGAACATTGCAATTACAATGGAACCGTGTTTTGTATTAATCCAAATAGCAGACCGTATAAATATGTGAATCTTCTTGAGTATGCATCAGTTAATCCTGAAGAAGAATTAATACATTAGAAAATGCAAAATTGCTGCATAGAATACGGTGAAAAGAAGTCATGGTACAATTAGTACTTTCTCTGCTGTGTAGAGTATATTAATAAACTTAGATAAAACCTCTGCCTGCATTTCTTCAAACATGTTACTGTCAACATTTGGAGACGCAGTATTGTGATCCTCTTGTTCTGTATTTTGGATGTTCTAATACGCTGAAAAGCATTTAAGAAACAAAGGGCCTCATTTACAAGGCCATTGCGCCACTGGTGCATCACTTTTTGACGCACTGGTGGTGCGGTGGGCCTGCCCATATTTACAAGGCCACGTAAAGTCACACTGCGTGACTTTTCTTGGCTTTAAAAATATGGGTCCCTTCCACACATTACGCTGCGTGAAAGGGCATTCGATAGGTGTTGCTGTGGGTGTTCCCATGCAACATCCGTGGAACCTGTCAAATTCCCAGATATACAAGGTTTTGTAGTGCTGGAAATGCATCTGAATCCTACGCCTCCCCAAATACATTTATTCTTCTCGTTTTTTCCTCTTCCTTTTTCCTCTTTCCCCGCCATCAGTGATTCTTTTTGTGCAGGAAGGTCTCCCTTCCTGCACAAAAACAATCATCCCTGCAACGTAGGCACCCTTGCAACATGACGCAATGGTGCCTGTGCTGGCGCATGGCAGCAGTTGTGTGCCAGCACATGGATGTGTCGTATTGTTGTTAATACAACTCATCCCTACGCTTTTAAACTAATGCAGCTCTGCGCAGCATAATGGCTTGCGGCGCCGCTCTGCGTCATTTACTTGTAAATCCGGCCCTAATAATATTCAGAGCACACGATTCATACAATTATACACTGTTCTGTTCTTTCTATTATATAATATGCACTTTATGAAATGAAAATCTTGCAGTGCTCACCTCCAGCTAGGCGAGGGAGTAAATGCAGCAGTGTCATAGAGAAAAGGAGAGTTTTGAGAGCCAACCGGAAAGAAATAAGGGTGAGGAACAGAAAGGGGATTGGTGATTCTTACAAAGACTTGGAGGTCTTGTGTCAAAATGCCTGTTTCAACTTCAAACTGATAAATAGTTTGGGGACCTGAGGTCGTAGAAGTTGTACCACCTACAAATGACATGCCACATTGCCAATGAGTTACCTAAACAGGCTAAATGAATGGTATACAGATGTGCATCTGTGTTGTCTATATATGTGTGTATTGTAATGAGGTGAAAATTAGTGTATAAGTATTGTTTTGCTTAATTTTGTGAAATTTCAGGAAAACCAAGTGAAATTATGCAAACCACAAACCTGCCACAAACTTCTATTTTTTAGCATGAAATAAATCCTTGCAACAACTTTGGATACAAAGATGCACTTTGGGGCATATGTACAAGGGAATTGCGCCACCGGAACAGCACTTTTTTCGACATTCCAGTGGCGCAATGCCCTGCACCATATTAACAAAGCAGCATTAAGCCACTTTGTATGGCTTAACGCCGATTTGTAAATATGGTACCCTTTCACGCAGGTATCTGTGTGAAAGGGGCATGCAATGGGTATTGCTGTGGGTGTTCCACCGCAACACCCATTGCTTTTTGATGCTGTCCCAGATTTGCAAGGATCTGTAAATCTGAGGCAGCGCCAAAAACTAACACCATGCAAAAGCAGTCATTAGATTGGCTCAACGAGGAGAAATACTTTTAATTTTCTTTGTTTGTGCTTTTTCTATGTGTGCTGTATTGTGCAGCACACATAGAGAGAGCAAAATGTCATTAATTATTGTTTTTTGTGCAGGAAGGTGTTCATTCATGCACAAACAAAGAAGTCCACTTGTGACTGTCCTATCAATGGGATAGTAAGTTTTATCAGAGAAAACGATTTGTTTTCTTAAAATAACCCTCACCCATCAAAATGTCCCATTGTGGCATGCTTTATCAGCGGGCTCTTCCCGCCCCGCTGCGGGATGGGGCGTGCTACGACCGACGAAGATGTGGGAGCACTTTGTTGGGTGTTGACTATGAGGGGATGGGAGTGGAAGGGTCAGAAAAAATAAGTGTTGTTAAAAAGTACCTGGCGGGTTGGAAGATAATATTTATTAAGTACTTTAGCTGGTACTACTAAAACCAGGGTAGTGAAGATTTACACTATGATGGGTTTTATTGTCTCCAGGTCAACATGTTTCAAGCCTAACCCAATAGGCTTTTCGTCAGGACCAGAGGTATCGATCCCAAATTCCACTCCTAGTTTTACTTGATTGGACTAGTTGTAAAAATTCACTGCATTGGTGAGATGCTAAATTCATGCATTAATTGTACCTACTAGGTATGTAGATTCAGTTAAGACCTACTAGGTATGCTGATTCTGTTTAGACATAATTGTTCATTTGTTCATGCCCCATGAGCACTTCACGGGAAGGAAGAGGTGCTTGTAGTCAAACAGTCCTCAAAGCAATGCCCTTGCTCGGCATAGTCTGCCTTACCGCGGCTCTGGCTCATAGCACGCCCCGTCCCGCAGCGGGGCGGGGCGGGAAGAACCCGATGATGAAGCATGCCACCATGGGAAATTTTGGTGGGTGAGGGTTATTTTAAGAAAACAAATCGTTTTCTCTGATAAAACTTACTATCCCATTGATATGACAGTCACACGTGGACTTTTTTTGTTTATATACGTATGACAGGAGGTTGAATCCACCTTGTACCTTACCTCTCCCTCCCCCCTTTAGTTTACATTATCATTCATGCACAAAAACATTCATTTAATAATGGCGATTTGCTCCTTCTATGTGTACGGCAGAATTCAGCACACATAGAAGTAGCAAATCACCATTATTGATTGTTTATGTGCAGGAAAGGATACTGTCCTGCACATAAACAATCATCTCTGTAATGCAGGCCCTCTTGCACTATGGCACAAGGGTGTCTGTGTTGGTGCTAGGCAGCTATTTTTAGCGCCAGCGCTAGGGAAAGCACAGGGGTGTGCCTTATTCTTGTAAATATGGCGCATCCCTGCATTTTGGAAATGACTCAGTGCGGCACAGCAAAATTTGCAGCAGAATCCCGCAGCACTATTTCCTTGTACATAGCGCTAGACCGCACGTAATGTGAAGAGCAGCCACTCTTGTTCTGTTCGTTCATGTTCTTCCCATGGCACATATGACATTACCTCGCAAGCCTTTACCACGCATGTCTTTACAATACAGCCTTTTCCACGCATTACTTTACCATGCATGGTATGTATAGTTACTGTAAGGAAAATCCATATGTATATAGCTCAGTGTGGATGGCAATCGCTAATCCTATGCTTAAAGACTTGGCTGTAAAAGTGGCAAAAGGCTTTGTCACTCTAGCTTGGCATGGATAGCACTGTGCTAATCCCATGCTGAAAACCTCTAATAGAGGAACAGACATTTGAAGTGAGCAGATGCAGAGTGTCGTGGTGTTGTAGGTTGCTCCATATAAAGAGCGTCTCTCAACCTAAATTTGGGAACTACCCAGAGTTCCCTGCTTTTTTAGCCTTATTTATGTGGCATTCTAAGCCTGAAAGAGTATTGCCTTGACTTATACTAGGTGCTCCCTTATGTTTGGACACAGTTATACCTCTCTGATGAGACATAACAAGAGCGAAACACATGCCAAAGGTGTAATACTGTGCCTGGAGTGGTAAAAGGCTTTTGCCATTTTTCAGCTTGACGAGGATGGCGCTTGCTAATCCTATACTTTTAGACTTTGCTGTAAAAATAGCACATATATATATATATATATATATACGACAGGGTGCCGGTGGGCTCCTGATCACCGCAATGCACAGTCACGTACACAGCTACCAACGCATACTTCGAATCTGACACCAAATCTCCTTGTGCATTTTAGAAAAACAGTGAGCACTCCGGGGGCGCTTTACAAAATTCCTTAATTCATTTATTCCAGGCCGTAAAAAGGATTGTATCTATCTACGCATATCAGCTCTACTCGAGCCTTGTTCAAAACTGTTTCCACATATTGAAGTGCCAATTTATACTTCCAAAAATTCATAGACATGGAAGATAGACTAATAGCACACAAAAATCAATAACATAAAATAATAAAATGGGAACACTGCGGAAATTGGGCAACAACTAAAAAATAATGATAGATAAAAATAAATAAACCAATATTTCCGTTTACATTTTCACAGATGTCAGTTCAGCAAAAAAAGTAAAAAGCGCATATTGCCCCAGTGGGCTTTCTACTAATCAGGTCACTACCAACTCATGATATACATATACATTCACCGTCTGCAAAACATAATTACTATAACATGATTCCTCAGCAATCTCCGTCCAAATGGGCCAGATGTATTTCAACGATTCCTACATCTTGCTCAGGAAGTTATTCCAAAGATTACTATCTCAGTTCATCGTCCACAACCCAAAAAATATACACTAAAAGAAAACCACTGCCTATCCACCAAATAACAAAATAGCCAAAACACTATTTTAAAAACAATTTGAAAACCAGTCAAATACCTTAAGAGAGTCAACTAATCAGACAACTTTACAGATGTATGTACAGCTCTTCGTCACAATTTAAGCCGCTAGGCTCTTTGCATTCCCACAAAAAGATATACCTCGACTAATTGTCGCAGACGTTTCTCTCTGTCACCCCCTCTTGACCTATGGGCAGGAGCAATCTGTTTTTGTGTTTCTCTACCCGCATCAGTGCTGGCAGGGAAACAGATCACAAGTCTTCTCCCAGCCGGTGGGAGCATTTCTAAAGCTCCCGCCCGCTGGGAGCAGATTTTGTGTTTGCTCCCCTATGGCATGAGATTTGAAAATGTTCCCGCCAAATGAAAGAAAACACGTTTTACTGCCCGTGCCGGTGTGGGGAGGGAAACTACTGTGTGCCGTGGGTAGGCTCCCTGGGACACAGCAAGTGAACTGGCCCTAGGGGATGGGATCCTCCAGCTATTAAAGGTTTAGGGGGTACAGAACCCCCCTCCTTTAAAGTTAAGTCACAGCCCTGTGGGATGCGATCCCCAGGGCCTTTTTAAGGCATGAGGAGGGGGGCCACGTGGCCCTCCTCCTTCTAAAAAATATTTTAGACCCCGAGCGGTGGGGTCCCTGTGGCCGAAGACAGCTCAGGGAGGGGGGCCGCGTGCCCCATCCCTTTAAAAAAGAGGTTGGCCCTGAGTGGATGGAGTCCCCGAGCCGAAAACATGCTGGGAAGGGGACCCAGGTAAATATATCTGGTCCCAGGAGACGGGGTTTCCGGTGCCCTAAATGGGCTGTTGGCGGCCTGCTGATGACCCTTCCCCATATATAAGTAAACAATGGTGAGCGCCATTTTTTTTTTTCCCGGCTCTTGCGGGAGTACTGCTGGATCAGAGCAAAATTTGCTGATTTTTTATTTATTTTAGCCCCGGGGGATCCCTCTGGGCCCCCCATGGGGCCTAAGGGGCAGAGTATCCCTACCCTGCCCCATTATATTATTTATTTTTTGGGAAGTTCAGGTCAGGGGACTAAGTTCCTGAGTCTTGTAATGACTGCCAGCACCATTTTTCTCACACTGCTGACAGCCAATCAGAGCGATTGCTACCACTGAAGTTCCCTGGGCCAAACAGAATGCTCTATTTTAAATTCAATCAATCAATCACAGAATTTGTAAAGCGCACTACTTACCCGCGAGGGTCTCAAGGCGCTAGGGAAAAAAAGGGGGGGGTGCTCCTACTGGTCGAACAACCAGGTCTTGAGTAGCCTCCTGAAGGTCAGCAGGTCTTGGGTCTGTCGTAGGCTTAGTGGAAGGGTGTTCCAGGTCTTGGCGGCGAGGTGGGAGAAGGATCTGCCGCCGGTGGTAGTTCTTCGAATGCGAGGGACGGTGGCGAGGGAGAGGTCGGCGGAGCGGAGTTGGCGGTTGGGGACGTAGAAGAGGAGTCGTCTGTTGAGGTAGGCTGGGCCAGTCTTGTGGAGTGCCTTGTGTGCGTGGATGAGGAGTTTGAAGGAGATTCTCCTGTCGACGGGGAGCCAGTGCAGGTTCCTCAGGTGGGGGGTGATGTGGCTATGGCGTGGTACATCGAGGATCAGGCGTGCGGAGGCGTTTTGTATGCGTTGCAGTCGCTTGATGAGCTTGGCCGGGGCTCCCGCGTAGAGGGCGTTCCCATAGTCAAGTCTGCTACTGACGAGGGCCTGGGTGACTGTTCTTCTTGTGTCTGTCGGGATCCACCTGTAGATCGTGCGAAGCATGCGGAGGGTGTTGAAGCAGGAGGATGAGACTGCGTTGACTTGCTTGGCCATGGAGAGCGTTGAGTCGAGGATGACTCCCAGGTTGCGTGCGTGGTCGGTGGGTGTCGGGGCTGCTCCCAGCGTCGTTGGCCACCAGGGGTCATCCCAGGCTGAGGGGTTGGAGCCGAGGATGAGGACCTCTGTCTTCTCCGTGTTCAGTTTTAGTCGGCTGATCTTCATCCAATCGGCGACGGCCTTCGTTCCTTCATGGAGGTTGGATTTGGCGGCGAGGGGGTCCTTGGTGAGGGAGAGGATCAATTGAGTGTCGTCGGCGTAGGAGATTATGTTGAGGTCGTGCTGTCTGGCGATGCGTGTGAGCGGGGCCATGTAGATGTTGAACAGTGTTGGGCTGAGGGACGATCCCTGGGGTACGCCGCAGATGATCTCGGAGGCTTCGGATCGGAATGGTGGGAGGCGGACTCTCTGGGTTCTGCCGGCGAGGAAGGAGGAGCAAATTGGTGCTCCTGCGAGACTCTCGAGAGGTACAGATATGCAAATAATATACAAATACTTTTAAACCTTAATTTCTCAAAAACTACTAAATGGACTTACACCAAATCACAGAAAGCACAATCTGTGGACCGGGATATAGCCTCCTGCCAGATTTGGTGTAATTCTGTTCAGCAGTTTTTGCGGTAGTAAAGTAAAGTAAAGAAGTCTATAGAAAATGCATGGGGGTTTTGCATTTTGCGACCCTCTTTTTTCTCGGCCCCCACTTGATGCATCACCCCGAAACGTTTCATGCACAAACTAGGCAACAAAGAGCACTTTTCAGAAAGTTTAGTGGAGATTCGTCAAACGGTACCGCGGGATCGGGCTATCCATGACCTGGATGATCTCTGTGAGGGAAACCTGGGGGTAGGGGGAGCATTCGTCTCAGAAGTCCTGTGTCTTATTATGGTGCACTCTTAAGCTACCAATTATGGCATGTATTGTGCTCTCTAAAATGGTCACGCTTCTGAGGCTTCTTTACTTTTTTGTAAACCTCCCTGGAAAAATCCCAGAATCCTGGTTTTGGAGACTTGTTGCACTCCTGCGGGAATTGATTTGGGATGGCGTGCATCAGGGAATAAAACTGGCCACCCTCCACCACCTCACACTTGAGGGCAACCTGTGAGTGCCAGACTTTGAATTGTATTTTCTTGCAGCTCAACTTCAGTGGATCACAATATGGCTGGATGGGGTGGGCTTACAGGAGCTTGGTCAGCTGGGCAGTGACCCCAACCAGGGACCCCTGCTGGCGAAGCTGTTGCACCCAGCGGTTCATATTCCCCGCCTGGGCATCCTTTTGTCTGCTGCCCTGGCCTGCTAGCGACGTGGGCTGTAGCATACTGGTATGGTGACCCCTCATGCCCTTGAACTCCCATTGATGTTCCTCCCTCATGGCGCCCCATTGACTTTCTTTTTGGCGGGGTGGATGAACACCTGGAAGGGGGCATGGTTGGTGACCCTGGGTGACTGCTTTCAGTTGAATGTCTTAATGTCCTTTGGAGGCATGGTGGAGCAGACAGATTTCTCGTGTATGTGTATCGTGCACTCCTAATACACAAACTGTGTTACTTCTAATGTAGAATAATGCGTGTGCATGCTACACTGATCGTTTGCTGCCAAACATACATCAACTGAATATCAAAAGAGGTGGCCAAGTACCCTAGGACCTTGGACTCAGTGTTCACAGTATATGAATTTATCTTACAACATAAACCACTTATACTTGTTGTACATATTTAATACATGATCTTGATTCTGACGATCACCTAGATTAACCTTTTTCTAATACAAAGAACAATCCTAACCTAATGGACCTCAACCTATTAGTTTTGACAAACAATATATAGTGATTAATCCACTGTTGGTTCCAATCAAAATAATAATGCCCAATGCATTTCAGGATGATGTCCCTTCTTCAGGGGCCAATCTAATAAAGTCACAAACATACAAGTGGAATGTTACTACTGCAAAATATTTTAATTTCATATGTTACGTACTGATATTGAAGACATTATGGGCAGAATACCGTATGAAAGACACAAAAACCTCATAACACCACATGACACAACCGACACAAGACAGAATGGGCCTACAACCATATCAACAGAATGCTCAGTAGAATAAGAACCAAGTAAATATGGAAATAAATAAATAATGAAACATTGTGTGAAAAGACCATTGCCTCCTGACAGCTGCATGACCTGGTGAAATATCACCATGCACTAACACCGCTCATGTGACTCCCACTTATTAGATAAGCACTTAATTAAATGTAGAATAAGATAGACCAGGCGAATGTGTGAAGGAAACAATTGCGCGATCTTATGTGAAAAAAATGCTACATCCCGACAGTTTCAAGAAATACACGACTAAGACAGTTTTGCCAGTGGGACAATTTCTTACCTATGAAGTGCTTATTCATGCCATACGGGACCTGTGAGGTGTTGCAAGAGCAGAATCTCACATGCATGTGGTCCTTCATCTACTCCTGATGATGGGATCAGACTGTCGCCTAGTCTCATGGTTCTATAAGGCTCTGAATGAGCTGGTTCAGAAACCATTAGACACACTTCCGGCTCGCTGGGCTGCTGACTTTGACTAGGACATGACTGGTGCGGAATGGGGGAGGGTGCTTGCATATCCACAGAAAGTATCTTGCAATACGTGTCTTAAATATATACAATTCAATTACACTCACAAGACGTACCTTACTCTTCAGAAGATACAGACTATGGCAGGGAGGCTAGAGGTTGCCCTCACTGTGCGACACTGGATGCTGATTTCATACATATGACTTGGGGTTGCCCTGGGTTCACAGTGTTCCGGACGGAGGTAATCATGCGTCTCAATAAGAATCTGTCTAGGACACTCACAAATACGCCTGCAGTTTGTTTATTGGGCCTCTTCCATAGGCCGGGCCCAAAGAAGGTGGGGAATAAATTTGAGGACTTGGCACTGGCTCTGACCAAGCAATGAGTGGCTATGGCCTGATAATCGCCCAGGGTACCTAGAGTGGAAAATGGGTAACTGATGTCATGCACTGGGCATAGGCTGAGGAAAGGGTGCTACGGAGAGAAGAAACTAGGGGTGTCAATGCTTGACCTGTTGAACCGCATTGGATGGAGGTGGTTGATGAGTGGGAGTCCCATGAGACTGCGGTTGACTCTGAGGAGAGCCAGCATGTGGGACCAGATCCTGACTGCAAAAATGAGCCAAACCATGATAAGGCTGAGGGCGCGTGGGTCCTGGTGCAGCTGTAGACGGAATGGATTGCTCTTCCTTCTCCCCCTCTGGCCCCCTTCCTCCCTCCTCTGCAAATGATGTTCTTCACATATTCTGTGACTATACTTAGGCACGCATGGACATGGTTATAGTTTGTTTATTAAATGAGTATTATTGTTATCTTGTGGCATCTAAGCCCCCTGATAGTATGATTATAACCCCATCCATTGTGGGTGTTCATTTGCTCTTGTTTACATGGCATGATCTAAAAGTTAAAAACCCAGGTCACTGATTCTGTGTTATCATTGTACTATATTGTTGTATCATTTGAAATGCCAATAAGCAAAAGTATTTATAAAGTTATTAGCAACACAAAAAACACATTTACTATGGAAACACTGACCTAATTATGGCTACTTAATGGTGACTGCCACTGGGTAATATTGTAATTGTATTTATATAGCGCTTACTACCCTGTTGAGGCATTGAAGTGGTTTTCGGCAATTGGTACTCTACCCTGGAACACAAAGTATTAGCTGTGGATTAGATAGGAAAATATAAGTTGTTAATTTGAGCGGTGGACATGTGAATCTGTTAGTTTGATTGAAAAGGATAAAGGAGGGATTGAGGAGGGAAGAGTCTAGAAATTTTATTTGGGCGATCATAGTAGTAAGATGAGGTTTGAAATGAGCCCAAGGAGGGACATAGGAGGGAAGAGTCTAGAAAGGGTTATTAGGTAGATCGTCATAGTAGAATGAGGTTTGGGTGAGTCAAGGAGGGATAGAGAAAGGAAGAGTCTAGACAGGGTTATTAGCTAGAGCATAGTGCTAGAATGAAATTTGGGATGAGTCAAGGAGGGATACAGGAGGGAAGAGTCTAGGAAGTGTTATTTGGGAGATCATAGTAGAAAAATGAGATTTGGGTGGGTCAAGGAGGGATAGGGGAGAGAAAAGTCAAGAAAGGGTTATTAAGAAGATCATACTAGTACAATGACGTTTGAGGTGAGTCATGGAAGGATAGAGGAGGGAAGAGTGAAGAAAGGGTTATTAGGGAGATGATAGTAGAATAAGGTTTGGGATGAGTCAGAGAGTAGACATAGAGGATATATTGAGAGAGGAGAGAGGTATAGGATGAGACTTAGAGTAGTGTATGGAGGGAATTGAAGGCTTCATTCTTTCTACAGTAGGAGAAAAATAATAAATATATAAAATCATAACTACATAAAAGGTATACATGTATAAGGAAAATAATAAATATAATAATAATAAGCCATAAAGTTCTTTTGTGTAGAATTCCATGTGTGCATGACTGAATAGATAGTTATAAACTCAGACTTTCAAGTGTTGCTGTACGTCAAGCTAATTTATTTGTGTATTTTTACAATTGGTTTTGTAATTTAATTTTGATATTTTCCTCAATATTTCAATGCTGAAGCACTTATAGCTAAAATTGTTATGATCATATTTACATATTATGATAGATAAATAAAACAAAACAGAGACCTACAAGCACCTAATCAAATAACTAATGTGAAACCTATGCAGTGACCTATATACATGTTAAGTATTATAAAATAATATATATATATATATATATATATATATATATATATATATATATATATATATATATATATATGTGTGTTCACCAAATGCCCGATGCATTTCAGGACGCACACACAGCAGACTCCAAACCAAAGGTTTATTCAACACAAGGCAAACCAGCAGCTTTATTCTGGTAAGATTCGGGTGCCGACGCGTTTCGAGCATGGACGCCTCTTCTTCTTGGGCAGCCTGAGTAAATGTTCACGAGGGCTCTGCATGCTAATTATATCTCCGCCCTTCATGGGCGTATGCTAAGTGCATATTTTCTAAGTGCATGCTGGGAACAGTAGTCTATTCCTAGGAGCAATGTTATTCCCTAAGTGGGTTCTGTGGCATTTTTAATACATCTTAAGTATTCCCTGTAGTAGGGGTCCAGAGAAAGCGCTGATTGAATCCGCCGAGTTTGCTGCACTGTATGTCGGGCGTGGAATCGTTCCTGCCTCACAGCCTCTCCAGAAGTGTCGAGATGGTGCTATCCTGCGCGGAAGGGCGTCCGCGTCCTATGTTTGTTCACCAAATGCCCGATGCATTTCAGGACGCACACACAGCAGACTCCAAACCAAAGGTTTATTCAACACAAGGCAAACCACGCCCGACATACAGTGCAGCAAACTCGGTGGATTCAATCAGCGCTTTCTCTGGAATAAACCTTTGGTTTGGAGTCTGCTGTGTGTGCGTCCTGAAATGCATCGGGCATTTGGTGAACAAACATAGGACGCGGACGCCCTTCCGGCAGGATAGCACCATCTCGACACTTCTGGAGAGGCTGTGAGGCAGGAACGATTCCACGCCCGACATACAGTGCAGCAAACTCGGCGGATTCAATCAGCGCTTTCTCTGGACCCCTACTACAGGGAATACTTAAGCTGTATTAAAAATGCCACAGAACCCACTTAGGGAATAACATTTCTCCTAGGAATAGACTACTGTTCCCAGCATGCACTTCGAAAATATGCACTTAGCATACGCCCATGAAGGGCGAAGATATAATTAGCATGCAGAGCCCTCTGTGAACATTTACTCATGCTGCCCAAGAAGAAGAGGCGTCCATGCCTCGAAATGCGTCGGCACCCGAATCTTACCAGAATAAAGCTGCTGGTTTGCCTTGTGTTGAATAAACCTTTGGTTTGGAGTCTGCTGTGTGTGCGTCCTGAAATGCATCGGGCATTTGGTGAACAAACATAAGACGCGGACGCCCTTCCGCGCAGGATAGCACCATCTCAACACTTCTGGAGAGGCTGTGAGGCAGGAACGATTCCACGCCCGACATACAGTGCAGCAAACTCGGCGGATTCAATCAGCGCTTTCTCTGGACCCCTACTACAGGGAATACTTAAGCTGTATTAAAAATGCCACAGAACTCACTTAGGGAATAACATTGCTCCTAGGAATAGACTACTGTTCCCAGCATGCACTTAGAAAATATGCACTTAGCATACGCCCATGAAGGGCGGAGATATAATTAGCATGCAGAGCCCTCTGTGAACATTTACTCAAGCTGGCCAAGAAGAAGAGGCGTCCATGCCTCGAAACGCGTCGGCACCCGAATCTTGCCAGAATAAAGCTGCTGGTTTGCCTTGTGTTGAATAAACCTTTGGTTTGGAGTCTGCTGTGTGTGCGTCCTGAAATGCATCGGGCATTTGGTGAACAAACATAGGACGCGGACGCCCTTCCGCGCAGGATAGCACCATCTCGACACTTCTGGAGAGGCTGTGAGGCAGGAACGATTCCACGCCCGACATACAGTGCAGCAAACTCGGCGGATTCAATCAGCGCTTTCTCTGGACCCCTACTACAGGGAATACTTAAGCTGTATTAAAAATGCCACAGAACCCACTTAGGGAATAACATTGCTCCTAGGAATAGACTACTGTTCCCAGCATGCACTTAGAAAATATGCACTTAGCATAAGCCCATGAAGGGCGGAGATATAATTAGCATGCAGAGCCCTCTGTGAACATTTACTCAAGCTGCCCAAGAAGAAGAGGCGTCCATGCCTCGAAACGCGTCGGCACCCGAATCTTACCAGAATAAAGCTGCTGGTTTGCCTTGTGTTGAATAAACCTTTGGTTTGGAGTCTGCTGTGTGTGCGTCCTGAAATGCATGGGGCATTTGGTGAACAAACATAGGACGCGGACGCCCTTCCGCGCAGGATAGCACCATCTCAACACTTCTGGAGAGGCTGTGAGGCAGGAACGATTCCACGCCCGACATACAGTGCAGCAAACTCGGCGGATTCAATCAGCGCTTTCTCTGGACCCCTACTACAGGGAATACTTAAGCTGTATTAAAAATGCCACAGAACCCACTTAGGGAATAACATTGCTCCTAGGAATAGACTACTGTTCCCAGCATGCACTTAGAAAATATGCACTTAGCATACGCCCATGAAGGGCGGAGATATAATTAGCATGCAGAGCCCTCTGTGAACATTTACTCAAGCTGCCCAAGAAGAAGAGGCGTCCATGCCTCGAAACGCGTCGGCACCCGAATCTTACCAGAATAAAGCTGCTGGTTTGCCTTGTGTTGAATAAACCTTTGGTTTGGAGTCTGCTGTATGTGCCTCCTGAAATGCATCGGGCATTTGGTGAACAAACATAGGACGCGGACGCCCTTCCACGCAGGATAGCACCATCTCGACACTTCTGGAGAGGCTGTGAGGCAGGAACGATTCCACGCCCGACATACAGTGCAGCAAACTCGGCGGATTCAATCAGCGCTTTCTCTGGACCCCTACTACAGGGAATACTTAAGCTGTATTAAAAATGCCACAGAACGTACTTAGGGAATAACATTGCTCCTAGGAATAGACTACTGTTCCCAGCATGCACTTAGAAAATATGCACTTAGCATACGCCCATGAAGGGCGGAGATATAATTAGCATGCAGAGCCCTCTGTGAACATTTACTCAAGCTGCCCAAGAAGAAGAGGCGTCCATGCCTCGAAACACTTCGGCACCCGAATCTTACCAGAATAAAGCTGCTGGTTTGCCTTGTGTTGAATAAACCTTTGGTTTGGAGTCTGCTGTGTGTGCGTCCTGCAATGCATCGGGCATTTGGTGAACAAACATAGGACGCGGACGCCCTTCCGCGCAGGATAGCACCATCTCGACACTTCTGGAGAGGCTGTTAGGCAGGAACGATTCCACGCCCGACATACAGTGCAGCAAACTCGTCGGATTCAATCAGCGCTTTATCTGGACCCCTACTACAGGGAATACTTAAGCTGTATTAAAAATGCCACAGAACCAACTTAGGTAATAACATTGCTCCTAGGAATAGACTACTGTTCCCAGCATGCACTTAGAAAATATGCACTTAGCATACGCCCATGAAGGGCGGAGATATAATTAGCATGCAGAGCCCTCTGTGAACATTTACTCAAGCTGCCCAAGAAGAAGAGGCGTCCATGCCTCGAAACAGCGTCGGCACCCGAATCTTACCAGAATAAAGCTGCTGGTTTGCCTTGTGTTGAATAAACCTTTGGTTTGGAGTCTGCTGTGTGTGCGTCCTGAAATGCATCGGGCATTTGGTGAACAAACATAGGACGCGGACGCCCTTCCGCGCAGGATAGCACCATCTCGACACTTCTGGAGAGGCTGTGAGGCAGGAACGATTCCACGCCCGACATACAGTGCAGCAAACTCGGCGGATTCAATCAGCGCTTTCTCTGGACCCCTACTACAGGGAATACTTAAGCTGTATTAAAAATGCCACAGAACCCACTTAGGGAATAACATTGCTCCTAGGAATAGACTACTGTTCCCAGCATGCACTTAGAAAATATGCACTTAGCATACGCCCATGAAGGGCGGAGATATAATTAGCATGCAGAGCCCTCTGTGAACATTTACTCAAGCTGCCCAAGAAGAAGAGGCGTCCATGCCTCGAAACGCTTCGGCACCCGAATCTTACCAGAATAAAGCTGCTGGTTTGCCTTGTGTTGAATAAACCTTTGGTTTGGAGTCTGCTGTGTGTACGTCCTGAAATGCATCGGGCATTTGGTGAACAAACATAGGACGCGGACGCCCTTCCGCGCAGGATAGCACCATCTCGACACTTCTGGAGAGGCTGTGAGGCAGGAACGATTCCACACCCGACATACAGTGCAGCAAACTCGGCGGATTCAATCAGCGCTTTCTCTGGACCCCTACTACAGGGAATACTTAAGCTGTATTAAAAATGCCACAGAACCCACTTAGGGAATAACATTGCTCCTAGAAATAGACTACTGTTCCCAGCATGCACTTAGAAAATATGCCCTTAGCATACGCCCATGAAGGGCGGAGATATAATTAGCATGAAGAGCCCTCTGTGAACATTTACTCAAGCTGCCCAAGAAGAAGAGGCGTCCATGCCTCGAAACGTGTCGGCACCCGAATCTTACCAGAATAAAGCTGCTGGTTTGCCTTGTGTTGAATAAACCTTTGGTTTGGAGTCTGCTGTGTGTGCGTCCTGAAATGCATTGGGCATTTGGTGAACACATATATATATATATATACATATATATTTGGTTATATATATATATATATACACATCTATATATATATATATATATATATATATATATATATATATATTCACTGAAAAAACCATAGGTTTCAGGGACGTTATAGGTACAAATTAGCATTTAAAAAACCTTTGAAATTCACTGAAAAAACCATAGGTTTTAGGGACAGTTATAGTTAGTTGGACATTGCACTCGTACAAAACCCGTGAAATTCCCCGTTATAGTTAGTCCAGCTAACTATAACTCGCGCCCCGCAATGCACTGCTGATGACGTCACATATTACATCACTCATGACATGGTCAGTGACATCACTGATGACATCACTGATGACATCTCAAATGACCTCACTGATGACATCATCCAGTGACTGTGTGTTTCTGTAAAGTTGAAATATTTTTAATATATATAGGAAAAGACGTATTGAAGAATGAGTGGGTTGTAAGTGTCTGTATGGATGATTTAGTAGGTGCGTGACTGACTCTATAAGTGAGTGATTTAACGTATCTTACTGAATGCATGGGTTAGTGACTAAACTGGGTGAATGTCTGTATCCGTCTGTCTGTTGCTGTGTAAGTGGCTGCATGTGTTTGTGAATAGCTACATGAGTGTCTATTTGAGTTATTGAATGCTTGTCTGAGTATCTGTATGGGAGCCTGAGTGTTTGTGTGGGAGGGTGTGTGCAACTCTGTGCATAGATGTGTGAGTGGGTGATTCACTGGGTGGATGGTTTCAAGAGTGCATCTGTGATAGACTGTATGGGTGGGTAAGTGTGTGTAAGAGTGTGTTAGTGAGTGAATGTATGTCCCAGTGGTACATGTGTGAGTAACTACATATGTGAAAGGCAGTATATATGTGTGTTGGAGTATATAAATAGCTATAAGCGAGAGTGAGTGATTGTGATAGTGGCTGTATGGATGAGTGTGTGCTTGAATCAGTGATTGTATAAGAGCGTAAGAATGTGCTACTATTTGTATGAGTAAGTGAGCTGGTGTGTGTATAACTGTATAGGTGAGTAAATGGTAGTGTGTTTAATTATTTGCATGACTGACTAGGTGTGTGAGTACCTCTATGGATGAGTGGCGGTGTTTGAGTGTCTATATAGGAGTATGAGTGCATATGATAGTCCTGTACTGAGTGACCGTAAGTATGAGTGACTGTACGGGTGAGTGAGTGGATGTGTGCGTAGACCTAAGAATCAGTGAGTGGGTATGTAGTTATTGGTGTTGGAGTGTCTATGGTTTTGCGAATGGCAGTCTGTAATTTAGAGTGGGTGTATCAAAGGTTATATTGGGGTGTGAGGAGGTGCATCAGATTATCACGTGGATCATGTCATCAGTGATGTCATTTGAGATGTCATCAGTGATGTCATCAGTGATGTCACTGACCATGTCATGAGTGATGTAATATGTGACGTCATCAGCAGTGCATTGCGGGCGCGAGTTATAGTTAGCTGGACTAACTATAACGGGGAATTTCACGGGTTTTGTACGAGTGCAATGTCCAACTAACTATAACTGTCCCTAAAACCTATGGTTTTTTCAGTGAATTTCAAAGGTTTTTAAATGCTAATTTGTAACTATAACGTCCCTGAAACCTATGGTTTTTTCAGTGAATTTCAAAGGTTTTTTAAATGCTAATTTGTAACTATAACATGTCTGAAACCTACGGTTTTTTCAGTGAATTTCAAAGGTTTTGTAAATGACAATTTTTAAATGTATTAATTGTTATATAAATTTTTTTCATACTGATTTCCAAATTTTTTAGAAACAATTTTTTTTAAATATTTTATTTTTTAAATTACATTGTAATTACATTATACATTACATTACAAAAATACTTTCTCAGAATGAATTACTTTAGTTTAAATACTTTGCACATAGGCAATAGACTTTTAAGTACAGTAGTTACAGTTGTTGCAATGGGCAACACATTTTCAAACACAATGCAACATTCAGCTCAATGTGAATTTCTAGTTAAATGCAATTAGTTACTTTATGGATTACTTTTCTAACCACAGGACTGGATCCTAGATTCAGTCCTGGGACATCTCCTGTAAACAGTTGAGTAAAAGCGTTTTGGTTACAGTCGTGATTTTTAAGGAATATTATTGTACTTTAAAAGTTCACACTTAGAAACTTTTTCTCATAGAATCACCAATGTTATGATATGGAAGGAAATTCACTTAGAAGTTAAAAACTGTTATCGTTACTTTTTCTTACTCAGTGTTGGATCCTGGATCCAGCACTGGTGCATCTCCTGTAAACAGTTGAAAGAATGCGTTTAAGTCATACAGGCGATTTTTAGGAATATTTGTAGTTTGTGAAAATCGACACTTTGAAACTTTTCTGCTGAAAACCAGACAATGGATTCCTATGGAAGAAAATATAAGTTACTGGTAAGTACGGTTAAAATTACTTTTCAGGGTCAGTGCTGGGCTAAAAGATGCAGCACTGGGTGCTCTCCTGATAACAGGTGAGTAAATTGGAATTCGTACTTTGGTTGATTTTAGAGGAATATTATAAAGTTCCAAAACTCCACACTTAGAAGAATTTCCAAGTGAAACCAGTCAATGTTAGCCTATGAAGGAAATTCAAGTTACTGGTAAGTACGGTTAAAATTACTTTTCAGGGTCAGTGCTGGGCTAAAAGATGCAGCACTGGGTTCTCTCCTGATAACAGGTGAGTAAATTGGAATTCGTACTTTGGTTGATTTTAGAGGAATATTATAAAGTTCCAAAACTCCACACTTAGAAGAATTTCCAAGTGAAACCAGTCAATGTTAGCCTATGGAAGTAAATTCAAGTTACTGGTAAGTACGGTTAAAATTACTTTTCAGGATTAGTACTGGGCTGAAAGATACAGCACTGAGGTCTCTCCTGATAACAGGTGAGTAAATCGGAATTCGTATTTCGGCTGATTTTAGAGGATTATTTTAAAGTTCCAAAACTCCACACTTAGAAGAATTTCCAAGTGAAAACAGTCAATGTTAGCCTATAGAAGGAAATTCAAGTTACTGGTAAGTACGGTTAAAATTACTTTTCAGGACCAGTACTGGGCTGAAAGATACAGCACTGAGGTCTCTCCTTATAACAGGTGAGTAAATCGGAATTCGTATTTCGGCTGATTTTAGAGGAATATTTGTATGTTTCAAAAATCAACACTTAGAAACTTTTTCAACAAAAAGCAGGCAATGATATCCTATGGAAGGAAATTCAAGTTACTGGTAAGTACGGTTAAAATTACTTTTCAGGACCAGTACTGGGCTGAAAGATGCAGCACTGAGGTCTCTCCTTATAACAGGTGAGTAAATAGGAATTCGTATTTCGGATGATTTTAGAAGAATATTTGCACAATGGTGAAGGGAGGGGCGGGGCCTGAGGTGACATCTGTGCAAACGCGCCCGTGGCGCGTTTTAAGTTGGGGGATTAAGTCCCCTTGAATCCTGAGGGTCCCTAGGGGCCAACTAGCCCACCAGGAACCTCCAATATGCGCTAGGGGCTGCGTTGCAGAGACGTGTAGAGAGGCCACACCCCTTTTACACCTCTCTGCAACGCAGCTCTGTGGCGCTTTCTGGATGTACCTGTTGGGCTAGTTGGCCCTCAGGGACCCTCAGGATTGAAGGGGATTTAATTCCCCATCTTAAAACGCGCCACGGGGCCTGTTTGCACACATGTCACCTGAAGCCCCGCCCCCTCCCTTCACCACTGTGCAAACGCGCCCGTGGGCGTTTTAAGTTGGGGAATTAAGTCCCCTTGAATCCTGAGGGTCCCCGGAGTCCAACTAGCCCACCATATACCTCCAAAAGCGCCACAGAGCTGCGTTGCAGAGAGGTGTAAAAGGGGCGTGGCCTCTGTACACCTCTCTGCAAGGCAGCCCCTGGCGCATACTGGAGGTTCCTGGTGGGCTAGTTGGCCCCCAGGGACCCCCAGTATTCAAGGGGAATTGCTCTCTTCTGCAAACGCGCCAGGGGGCGCGTTTGCAGAGTGGTGAAGGAAGGGGGCGGGCCTGCGGGCCCGATCGTTTAAAAAAAAAAAAAATGTTTTGTCTCCTGAAGGGGGCTCTGTGGCCCCCTTCCTTTTTCCAGTTTTTATGCCCTGGGGACCCCATCCCCCAGGGCCTTACCCCTTTTTTTTAATTACAAATTTAAAAAAACGGGAAGGGGGCCGCGTGGCCCCCCTTCCCTGGGCCTGTATTGGCCCCGGGGACCCCATCCCCGGGCATGGCCTCGATTTTTTTTTTTTCGTAGGGAGGGGGCTGCGTGGCCCCCTCCTCAGGCCATTTAAGGCCCCGGGACCCCATCCCCGGGGCCGGCCTTTCCGTTTTTTTACTTTTTATTTTTATTTTTTGGGGAGGGGGTCGCGTGGCCCCCTCCCGGGCCACTACTTGCCCCGGGACCCCATCCCCCGGGCTGGCTCCTTCGTTGGGGACTGTGGGGGTCCCCAATCCCCCACAGTCCCGCCCGGCTCCCCGTGTCCTACGGGAGCCGGCATTGCTTGACACATGGGGAGCAGCTAACATGCTGCTCCCCATGTGGAAAGTAATCGGCTTTGGATATTGGAAGAGAGCAGGTTTCCTGCTCTCTCTTCCAATATCCAAGCAGTTTGTAATGACAGGACGGGAGCCGCGAGGCTCCCGTCCTGTCATTGCAAACAGCAGTGTCCCGGGGTAGGCACCCCGGGACACTGCAGGAGCCGGCCCTGGGGGTGGTGGTCCCCAGGGCCATCAAGGGCTCCGGAGGGGGCCACGCGGCCCCTCCCATTCAGTTCACAGCCCCGGGAGGTGGTGGTCCCCGGGCTCTGGGTCCGTAACGGACCCCCATATTTAAATGTTTAGTGCCCCGGGAGGTGGCGGTCTCGGGCGTGTGGGGGCTGGAGCCCCCACACAGGTTTTTTAATTAATAAAAAAGCCCCGGGAGGTGGTGATCTCGGGCTGCGTGGAGGGCTCAGAGCCCTCCCGCACCATTTTTAAAAAGCCCCGGGGGTGGCGGTCCCCAGGGCTTGGGGGCCCTTTGAGGCCCCCACACATTAAATTATCCCCCACCATGCCCCCGGGACTTGGGCCACCCGGGGGCAAATGTAATCAAGCGCGGGAGACCGCGCTTGATTTTTTTCGGCAGGATTCGCGCACCCTGAGCGCATCCTGCCGATTTATTTTAAAAATATATATTTTTTTGCCCAGGGGATCCTTGTGGGACCCCTGAGCAAACCTAGGGGTCAGGTGTTTCTACCCTGCCCCTTTGTGCGCTTTGCGCACTTAGTTTCTGTCCCTCGGTTCTACCGAGGGATAAAATGGCTGCCAACATTTCCTGAATCGGAATGTTGACAGCCAGCTGACAGCCAATTAACATGCAGCTCGTGATCGGGAGGGTACGCGGACCCTACTCGGCCATAGATATCACTATCTTTTTACTTTTCATTTTCTCAGCAACTACTGAACGGATTTACACCATTTAACAAAAGGGTTCTTTCTGAACCAAGAACTACCTCTTTGCCAAATTTGGTGTAATTCCGTTCAGCAGTTCGGGCTGTAGCCGTGTCTAAAGTTTCCTATGGGAAAATGCATGGGGAAAACACGTTTTGGGACCCCTTTTTCTCGGCCCTCGCTTGACGAATCTCCCGAGACTTTCAGGGAAGGAGCGGACCGGAGCGGCCACAAAGTTTGAAAATTTCGCGAAGATACGTCAACCGGCAAGAGAGTTATCTCAAATAGAATGTCGTGGATTTCCTATGGATAATAGGTTGTAACTATAACTATCTACTGGCGACCGCCAGTAGATAATATATATATATATATACAAAACACACTGTGGGTAACAAGAAAATTGCCCGGCGCTTCACGTATCTCAGATACTGGTCCCCATCAGTATTCTTTATATTAGTATATCAAAAATCATCACTGAGATATACACACATAAGACATTCAGAAGGAGAAGGACGGGAAATTCGGCGTGAGCACTGAGCTCACCTAAATTGCATAATGAATTACTAATGGGCACTGAGCCCGATACACGCGAGCAATAAAGAGTGTGCATATGGGAGACAATAGAATTGAAAAGTGAACACAAAGTGCGATAAGATTCCCAAAAATGAACTGAGCCTATGGTAATATGTAACTGAAAGTGATGAGATAAAGCATATCAACAAAGAACTACAGGGAAAGAAACTGTCCTTATAAATGCCGAGAGATGAACTACTAGTCCCATAATGCCTCATAAAGGGCTATAATGGGAAACAGTATTAATATAGAAAGAGATGATGGACTCACGATACCGTGAGCAAGACCTTTTTGGTTGAAACACGTTGGTGGTGGTCGTGGTGAGATTTGCACTCATGGCAATAAATTCAAATTGAGTAAATCTATTCTCCTGGAGTGCGGTGAATTCTTAATCTTTGGTGATAAATATACGCGAGGGACAGTCCACCCTCGACACCGGCACCCACTGTGCAAAGAGCGCACTACTGACGGACTATAGTGTTGGAAATATATATATATATATATATATATATATATATATATATATATATATATATATATATATATATATATATATATATATATATATATATCACTTTTGTAGTGGCGCAGCAGGAGAATGAATTAAGCATGCAGAGTCCCATCCGGGAGCCTAATGGAGGGCTTGTAAATATGTCTCAAAGTAATTGTCAGAGACCGAACCCACTGGAGGGTAAAAGTATGCTATGGACTGCATGTCCCAGTGTGCAGTGTTAATGGATATCTACTTAAAGGGCGCACCGGAAGCCAATGATTTCACAAGGCACACGAGGGAAGATGCAGCGGCAACAATTATGATCTCTGACATGGCCCCTGACGAAGAAGTGAAGAGGCTTTGAAACGCGTTGGGCCAGAGACTAATGACAGGATGAGAAGCTGCATGTTTTCATGGAATAAAGTGGTCATACTTACCTACTGCGGAGTGCGGCTTCGTCTCTGGGCAAAGTTTGGGTAGAAATACAATCACGGCGGTTCCAGGCCGTGGAAGCGACGCACCACCCGCACACCGGCCAAAGGGTCCGCATGAGTGAAAAATTCACTTTTGTAGTGGCGCAGCAGGAGAATGAATTAAGCATGCAGAGTCCCATCCGGGAGCCTAATGGAGGGCTTGTAAATATGTCTCAAAGTAATTGTCAGAGACCGAACCCACTGGAGGGTAAAAGTATGCTATGGACTGCATGTCCCAGTGTGCAGTGTTAATGGATATCTACTTAAAGGGCGCACCGGAAGCCAATGATTTCACAAGGCACACGAGGGAAGATGCAGCGGCAACAATTATGATCTCTGACATGGCCCCTTACGAAGAAGTGAAGAGGCTTTGAAACGCGTTGGGCCAGAGACTAATGACGGGATGAGAAGCTGCATGTTTTCATGGAATAAAGTGGTCATACTTACCTACTGCGGAGTGCGGCTTCGTCTCTGGGCAAAGTTTGGGTAGAATATATATATATATATATATATATATATATATATATATCACTGCTCCAGAAATCTCTTGTTCAAGAAATTATAGCACTCACGGGGTCGGCAGTCAGTTGATTTTATTTTCTCAACAAACAACAAACGCGTTTCGGAACCAGTCCTTCATCAGTGTTTACACATCATGTTCTCAAGCGCCATTTTTAAAGAGGCAAAATTATAAACATAAACAGAGGATATGGCGCATTCTTACTGAGCGCCATTACTAAGTGGTGTGACATATCACATGTACCACCATTAAACCATAATCTCGCCGTGGATCGGCACCAGGCAACCTCCATAATGGGGGTTGCCCCTTTTATTCCTCTGTTACTTTTTTCTATAAATCAACCAGTTTCATGTAAAACTTATATACAGTAGCAGTATAATTTTAAATTCATTAACGTCACCTATTTACTAGAGACATGTTAAATACCAGGGTGCACACATAATATTATAAAATTAAATGCCACGATATTAAAGAGACAAGATCATAGAGAAGAAAAGAAGAAAATAGAGGTATAGCGCATGTTTTCTAAGCGCCATTTCTAAATGGTGATTTACAAGATTCAGAAATCTGATCTACTAAACTAATTTATATGAGAATCAATATTCTTACACGAAAATTCGCCATAATTAGCAGCACGTATATCACCAATGAACTACAATCTCGCCGTGGATCGGCGTCATGCAACCTCCATGATGGAGATTGCCAATACCTCTGCTCCTCTCAACATGAACCCGTGAATCTCATATTAATATTGTGTGCAATAACAGTATGATCTTAGTTAATTTTCTCATTACTATTATCCTGATCACTAGAGATAAGTTAGTTAACTAGATGTACCGCCAATTCTTCCCCACTGTTAAGTCCATTCGGAGTCTTAGTCTGTAAATCGATTATATATCGTGACTCCAGTCTACGTAGTTTTAAAACCCTATCTCCCCTCTGATATTAATAGGAACATAGTCCAGACTGAAAAATTGTAGTAGGTCCCTATTACTCCTATGTTTTATGGCAAAATGCCTGGCAACTGGATAATTCAAATCCCTTTTGCTATGGCACGCATATGCTCTAAAATTCTTACCTTGACACTATGTATTGTGCTGCCTATATACCTGAGGCCACAAGGGCAACTCAGGCAATAGACGCAATGTGTAGTTTGGCATGTCATAAATTTCGAAATCTTCCTACGTATGTTGGTTCCTGTCACCTCATAGCTAAGTACTCTTTTACTGAAAGCACAGGCCTTACATTTGCCACAGGGATAAAAACCCCTCAATTCACTCAGTGTGCTTTGCCTGGGGGAATTACCTCCAAATGACTATGGACCAAACTGTCTTTTAGAGAACGGGCTTTCCTGAAAGTGATCATTGGACATGGTGGGATATCCATGCCAATGATCAGATCGGTTTTTAATATATGCCAATTTTTCCTCAATATTCTTTTGAGAGATTCTGCCTCCTCCGAATAGGTGGTAATCATTCGGAATTTCCCTTGGACAGTGCCCTTATCTCTCCCAAGACGAGTTGCCTTAATTAATTTGTCTCGTCGCAAAGAATCCACTTTTCTTAAGGTGGCTGTCAGCAAGTCTATATTGTATCCTCTGGCCAAAAACCTGTCCATACTGTCCTTGATAGCTACATCAAAGTCACAATTTCTGGAACAATTGCGTTTGATCCTTAAAAACTCTCCATAAGGTAAACTGTTTTTAAGTTTAGGAGGATGACTGCTGGTAGCATGAAGCATGCTATTGCCAGCAGTTGGTTTTCTATAAAGAACCGTTGTTAATTTCCCTTGCCGTACTTGCACCTTTAAATCAAGATAGTTGACCATTACTGCACTGACTTCCCTGTGAAGTGTAAATTGACTTCATTTACATTAAGGTGTTGAATGTATGCCCTTGCCTTGTCTATTGACCCTCTCCATACAATGAAGAGGTCATCAATGTATCTGTGCCAGGCTACTATCTCATTCGTCCAGATTTTATTAGCTGCTGACCAGGCCACCTGCTCCTCCCACCAGCCCACGAATAAATTCGCGTAGCTGGGGGCGAAGCAGGTTCCCATCGCAGTCCCGGATATCTGCCTATACAACTCTCCCTGAAAGAGAAAAATATTGTTCAATAGGCAGAATTCAATGAGTTCCATCAACATGACATTATGACTTGCGAACTTCAATGATCTCTTGTGCAAGAAATAACTAACTGCTTCCAATCCCTTTGAATGTTCAATACAAGTATAAAGACTTGTGATGTCCAATACTATGAAGCAGTAAGATGGTTCCCACTGTAGTTGTTCAATATGATTTATAAAGTCAGTCGTATCCCTAATGTATGAAGCCAATTGCAGTACTAAAGGGAAAAGATAATAATCCACAAATTTGGACAGGTTCTCCGTAAGGCTACCCAAAGAGGAGACAATCGGTCGTCCTGGTGGTCTAGTGGCGTGTTTGTGGATCTTTGGTAGATAGTAAAATGTGGGGAGAATCGGGTTCAGGATTCTGAGAAAGAGAAATTCGTCCAAATCCAGCATTAATTTGTCATGCCACTTTTTGATCAATGTATGGTACCGTGCCACGCTCTCATGATATTGATCTTTTGTCGTTACTCAGTAGCACGTTTGATTTTTCAGTTGTCGAAGGGCCTCCTCCACATACTGCTCTCTTGGAATCAGAACAATATTCCCCCCTTATCCGAGGGTTTATAGATGACATTCACATCACTCTCCAGATTCTTTAAAGCTCTTTGTTGTGCTGTGGTTAAATTCCTCATCCCAGCTGATGATTTAGCATTACTCCGGAATTGTATTAAATCTTTAATAACAGACTCGGAGAAAATGTCTATCGCATCTGATGGCATCTGCGGTAGAAATTGTGATGGTGGTTTAAAGGGGCTTGGTGCGGCCTCTTGTGCTATGCCATGGCTACTTATCCTCTGTGACATAGTTACATCCGTTCTAGTGTTGCCATTATCATTATCTTGGCGTAGTTCTTCCAACACCTCCAAGGTGGTGAGATCATTCACCGTCAAAAGATCCGTCTCCCTGGCCTTGGATTTCAGAAGCCTCACTTCCTTCACTGTTGGTTTTAGTTTAAAATACTTGTGCAGTTTCAATTTACGCACGAATTTGAAAAGGTCAATTCTGGTCTGTGTGAACTCCAAGCGGCTGTAAGGGCAGAAGGTGAGTCCCAATTGCAATACTGATTTCTCTGTGGCAGTTAATGTCTTAGACGTTAAATTCACTATCGTAAAATTGTCTATTTCCATTATCGTCTGCCTCTCCTGTTGCTTCTTGTCACCCGTGGTGTCGGATTGCCTCTTCCTCTTCCCCTTCCAGCCGCCCCTTCTAGTTTGTTTTCTCCTTCTGGGGGTTTGCTCTTGCCCCTCTCAGCCAGGTTTGTCGAATTAAGTTGAACTCCTCGTGAAAAGGAGTTTTCCTTTGTCTTTCCACGAGATCTAATGTCTCATCCTCCGAGACCTCATTCTCCGTAGCCTCAGACTCCGAAGTATCCACCCTAGTAACTACTGAGGTCGGAACAGCTTTCTTTCGTGACATCTCTTTTCGTGGTTCGTCGAATTTTTTAGAGAAAGTTAAAACTCTTCCCAGAGCATAATCTCTCTCATCACGTTCATATTTTTCTTGTTTGCGTTGTCTGATTTTCATTTCGTACTTCATCAGCCGTTTTTTCATAGCTTCCCTTAATTCGTCTTGCTTATTCTTATCCAAATCTTTACTAATTTCTTCTTCCAATTCCTGTATATCTTCTAGAGTTTTCGCTCTATCACTCCATGCAAATTTTACAAGTAATTGGAGCAGCCCTTACAGCCGCTTGGAGTTCACACAGACCAGAATTGACCTTTTCAAATTCGTGCGTAAATTGAAACTGCACAAGTATTTTAAACTAAAACCAACAGTGAAGGAAGTGAGGCTTCTGAAATCCAAGGCCAGGGAGACGGATCTTTTGACGGTGAATGATCTCACCACCTTGGAGGTGTTGGAAGAACTACGCCAAGATAATGATAATGGCAACACTAGAACGGATGTAACTATGTCACAGAGGATAAGTAGCCATGGCATAGCACAAGAGGCCGCACCAAGCCCCTTTAAACCACCATCACAATTTCTACCGCAGATGCCATCAGATGCGATAGACATTTTCTCCGAGTCTGTTATTAAAGATTTAATACAATCCCGGAGTAATGCTAAATCATCAGCTGGGATGAGGAATTTAACCACAGCACAACAAAGAGCTTTAAAGAATCTGGAGAGTGATGTGAATGTCATCTATAAACCCTCGGATAAGGGGGGAATATTGTTCTGATTCCAAGAGAGCAGTATGTGGAGGAGGCCCTTCGACAACTGAAAAATCAAACGTGCTACTGAAGTAACGACAAAAGATCAATATCATGAGAGCGTGGCACGGTACCATACATTGATCAAAAAGTGGCATGACAAATTAATGCTGGATTTGGACGAATTTCTCTTCTCAGAATCCTGAACCCGATTCTCCCCACATTTTACTATCTACCAAAGATCCACAAACACGCCACTAGACCACCAGGACGACCGATTGTCTCCTCTTTGGGTAGCCTTACGGAGAACCTGTCCAAATTTGTGGATTATTATCTTTTCCCTTTAGTACTGCAATTGGCTTCATACATTAGGGATACGACTGACTTTATAAATCATATTGAACAACTACAGTGGGAACCATCTTACTGCTTCATAGTATTGGACATCACAAGTCTTTATACTTGTATTGAACATTCAAAGGGATTGGAAGCAGTTAGTTATTTCTTGCACAAGAGATCATTGAAGTTCGCAAGTCATAATGTCATGTTGATGGAACTCATTGAATTCTGCCTATTGAACAATATTTTTCTCTTTCAGGGAGAGTTGTATAGGCAGATATCCGGGACTCGCGATGGGAACCTGCTTCGCCCCAGCTACGCGAATTTATTCGTGGGCTGGTGGGAGGAGCAGGTGGCCTGGTCAGCAGCTAATAAAATCTGGACGAATGAGATAGTAGCCTGGCACAGATACATTGATGACCTCTTCATTGTATGGAGAGGGTCAATAGACAAGGCAAGGGCATACATTCAACACCTTAATGTAAATGAAGTCAATTTACACTTCACAGGGAAGTCAGTGCAGTAATGGTCAACTATCTTGATTTAAAGGTGCAAGTACGGCAAGGGAAATTAACAACGGTTCTTTATAGAAAACCAACTGCTGGCAATAGCATGCTTCATGCTACCAGCAGTCATCCTCCTAAACTTAAAAACAGTTTACCTTATGGAGAGTTTTTAAGGATCAAACGCAATTGTTCCAGAAATTGTGACTTTGATGTAGCTATCAAGGACAGTATGGACAGGTTTTTGGCCAGAGGATACAATATAGACTTGCTGACAGCCACCTTAAGAAAAGTGGATTCTTTGCGACGAGACAAATTAATTAAGGCAACTCGTCTTGGGAGAGATAAGGGCACTGTCCAAGGGAAATTCCGAATGATTACCACCTATTCGGAGGAGGCAGAATCTCTCAAAAGAATATTGAGGAAAAATTGGCATATATTAAAACCGATCTGATCATTGGCATGGATATCCCACCATGTCCAATGATCACTTTCAGGAAAGCCCGTTCTCTAAAAGACAGTTTGGTCCATAGTCATTTGGAGGTAATTCCCCCAGGCAAAGCACACTGAGTGAATTGAGGGGTTTTTATCCCTGTGGCAAATGTAAGGCCTGTGCTTTCAGTAAAAGAGTACTTAGCTATGAGGTGACAGGAACCAACATACGTAGGAAGATTTCGAAATTTATGACATGCCAAACTACACATTGCGTCTATTGCCTGAGTTGCCCTTGTGGCCTCAGGTATATAGGCAGCACAATACATAGTGTCAAGGTAAGAATTTTAGAGCATATGCGTGCCATAGCAAAAAGGGATTTGAATTATCCAGTTGCCAGGCATTTTGCCATAAAACATAGGAGTAATAGGGACCTACTACAATTTTTCAGTCTGGACTATGTTCCTATTAATATCAGAGGGGGAGATAGGGTTTTAAAACTACGTAGACTGGAGTCACGATATATAATCGATTTACAGACTAAGACTCCGAATGGACTTAACAGTGGGGAAGAATTGGCGGTACATCTAGTTAACTAACTTATCTCTAGTGATCAGGATAATAGTAATGAGAAAATTAACTAAGATCATACTGTTATTGCACACAATATTAATATGAGATTCACGGGTTCATGTTGAGAGGGAGCAGAGGTATTGGCAATCTCCATCATGGAGGTTGCATGACGCCGATCCACGGCGAGATTGTAGTTCATTGGTGATATACGTGCTGCTAATTATGGCGAATTTTCGTGTAAGAATATTGATTCTCATATAAATTAGTTTAGTAGATCAGATTTCTGAATCTTGTAAATCACCATTTAGAAATGGCGCTTAGAAAACATGCGCTATACCTCTATTTTCTTCTTTTCTTCTCTATGATCTTGTCTCTTTAATATCGTGGCATTTAATTTTATAATATTATGTGTGCACCCTGGTATTTAACATGTCTCTAGTAAATAGGTGACGTTAATGAATTTAAAATTATACTGCTACTGTATATAAGTTTTACATGAAACTGGTTGATTTATAGAAAAAAGTAACAGAGGAATAAAAGGGCAACCCCATTATGGAGGTTGCCTGGTGCCGATCCACGGCGAGATTATGGTTTAATGGTGGTACATGTGATATGTCACACCACTTAGTAATGGCGCTCAGTAAGAATGCGCCATATCCTCTGTTTATGTTTATAATTTTGCCTCTTTAAAAATGGCGCTTGAGAACATGATGTGTAAACACTGATGAAGGACTGGTTCCGAAACGCGTTTGTTGTTTGTTGAGAAAATAAAATCAACTGACTGCCGACCCCGTGAGTGCTATAATTTCTTGAACAAGAGATTTCTGGAGCAGTGATATTTAACCACGAGGCACCACCGTGGTTTGTAAAGCACCCGCCCTTGAGTGACCCGCAAGTGGGGTGCATTGGAGCTGGATATATATATATATATATATATATATATATACATATATATATATATATATATATACATATATATATATATATATATATATCGAAAACCTGCTGACACCGTTGGGCCATGACTGCATGGAGAGACGCAGGTTATTTAATGCTGCGCCTTCAGGTACTTTCGTGTGGTGATATGCAGCTGGATGTAGGAGTCTGCAGGAAATGAATTAATTTTTCAACATTTTGACTCTGGGGCCAATAGAACAACAACGTCTCTCATGGAGAGGAGGTGAATTCTGGGACTGGTAGTTGTTCTGGAATGGCCATAAAGTTCCCTCTAATGAGAGCGAGGCACCATGTACTTAAATACACATGTGAGCCCCAGACTCACTTTGCATTTGATAAAGGCACTCTTTGCCGAAACACATCATGCTGTTATGCTGTTCAAATAAAAGAAACCCTGCAGACCCGCTGTGTTCCCTGATCAGTTCCCTGGAAGGAATGGTTTGGTGTGATATATATATATATATATATATATATATATATATATATATATATATATATATATATATATATATATATATATATATATATATATATATATCTACTGGCGGTCGCCAGTAGATAGTTATAGTTAGGACCTATTTTCCATAGGAAATCCGCGACATTCTATTTGAAATAACTCTCTTGCCGGTTGACGTATCTTCGCAAAATTTTCAAACTTTGTGGGGCGCTCCGGTCCGCTCCTACCCTGAAAGTCTCGGGGTGATTCGTTAAGCGGTGGCCGAGAAAAAAGGGGGGTCCCAAAACACGTTTTCCCCATTCATTTTTCCATAGGAAACTTTAGACACGGCTACAGCCTCGAACTGTTGAACGGAATTACACCAAATTTGGCAAAGAGGTAGTTCTTGGTTCAGAAAGAACCCTTTTGTTAAATGGTGTAAACTGCTCAGTAGTTGCTGAGAAAATCAAAAGTAAAAGTACATATATATCTATGGGCACGGAGGATCCGCGCACCCTCCCGATCACGAGCTGTTCGCTAATTGGCTGTCAACACTCCAAACCAGGAAGTGTTGGCAGCCATCGTGTTCCTCGGTAGAACCGAGGAACAAGAAAGCAGTAAAACAAAGTGCGCCAAACGCACAAAGGGGGCAGGGTAGAAACACCCTGACCCCCTAGGTCTGCTCAGGGGTCCCACAAGGACCCCTGGGCAAAAAGCATTTTTATTTTTTTAAATCGGCAGGATGCGCTCAGGGAGCGCGAATCCTGCCGAAAATCGAAGCGCGGTCTCCCGCGCTCGATAACTTTGCCCCCGGGTGGGCCAAGTCCCGGGGGCATGCTGGGGCGGGGGTTTATTTTATGTAGGGGGGGCCTCTAAGGGCCCCCCAAGCCCTGGGGACCACCACCCCCCGGGGCTTTATCATAAATGGTGCGGGAGGGCTCTGAGCCCTCCCACAGCCCTGGGGACCGCCACCTCCCCGGGCTTTTTTTTTTTTTTTTAAACCTGTGTGGGGGCTCCAGCCCCCACACGCCTCGGGACCACCACCTCCCGGGGCACTAAGAAAATTGAAAATGGGGGTCCGTTTTGGACCTCCAAGCCCCGGGGACCACCACCTCCCCGGGCTTTCAAAATGTAGGGAGGGGGCCGCGCGGCCCCCTCCTGGAGCCCTTGATGGCCCTGGGGCCCGCCACCCCCAGGGCCGACTCCTGCAGTGTCCCGGGGGCCTACCCCGGGACACTGCTGTTTGCTATGACAGGACGGGAGCCTCGCGGCTCCCGTCCTGTCATAGCAATCTTGTTTGCATTTGAAAGAGAGAGCAGGAAACCTGCTCTCTCTTTCAAAATGCAAACCAATTGCTTTTCCACACGGGGAGCAGCATGTTAGCTGTTCCCCATGTGGAAAAGCAATGCCGGCTCGCGCAGGAGGCGGGGAGCCGGCTGGGACTGTGGGGGATTGGGGACCCCCACAGTCCCCAACCAGAGGCCAGGCCCCGGGGATGGGTTCCCGGGGCCATAGGGCCCGGGAGGGGGCCACGCAGCCCCTCCCCAAATAAAAAAAAAAAAAATAAGGGCAAGGCCGGCCCCGGGGATGGGGTCCCCGGGCCTTAAATGGCCTGAGGAGGGGGCCACGCAGCCCCCTCCATATTTTTTATTTAAAAAGAGGGCATGCCCCGGGGATGGGGTCCCCGGGGCCAATAGAGGCCCAGGGAAGGGGGGCCACGCGGCCCCCTTCCCATTTTTTTTTTAAATAAAACAAACAAAAAATGCTCAAGCCCCGGGGGATGGGGTCCTTGGGGCCAAAAGTGGCCGAGGGAAGGGAAGCCACGCAGCCCCCCTCCCATTAAAAAAAAAAAAAAAACGGCATCGTGCCGGGAGGACCCGCCCCCTCCCTGCAGTACTCTGCAAACACGCCCTGGCGCGTTTTAAGAAGGGAAGTATTCCCTTGAATACTGGGGTCCCTGGGGCCAACTAGCCCACCAGGAACCTCCAGTATGCGCCAGGGGCTGCCTTGCAGAGAGGTGTACAGAGGCCACGCCCCTTTTTACACCTCTTTGCAACGTGGCGCTTAATGGAGGTAGCTGGTGGGCTAGTTGCACCCCAGGGACCCTCAGTATTCAAGGGGAGTTAATCCCTGACTTAAAACGCGCCACTGGCGCGTTTGCACAGTGGTGAAGGGAGGGCGGGGCCTGAGGTGACATGTGTGCAAACAGGTGCCGTGGCGTGCTTAAGATGGGGAATTAAATCCCTTCATCCTGAGGGTCCCTGGGCCAACGAGCCCAACAGGTACATCCAGAAAGCGCCACAGAGCTGCGTTGCAGAGAGGTGTAAAAGGGGTGTGGCCTCTCTACACGTCTCTGCAACGCAGCCCCTGGCGCATACTGGAGGTTCCTGGTGGGCTAGTTGGCCCCTAGGGACCCTCATGATTCAAGGGGACTTAATCCCCCAACTTAAAACGCGCCACGGGGCACGTTTGCACAGATGTCACCTCAGGCCCCGCCCCCTCCCTTCACCATTGTGCAAATATTCCTCTTAAATCTGCCGAACTACGAATTCTGATTTACTCACCTGTTATCAGGAGAGACCTCAGTGCTGCATCTTTCAACCCAGTACTAATCCTGAAAAGAAATTTTAACCGTACTTACCAGTAACTTGAATTTCCTTCCATAGGATATCATTGCCTGCTTTTTGCTGAAAAAGTTTCTGTGTTGATTTTTGAAACATACAAATATTCCTCTAAAATCAGCCGAAATACGAATTCCGATTTACTCACCTGTTATCAGGAGAGACCTCAGTGCTGTATCTTTCAGCCCAGTACTGGTCCTGAAAAGTAATTTTAACCGTACTTACCAGTAACTTGAATTTCCTTCCATAGGCTAACATTGACTGGTTTCACTTGGAAATTCTTGTGTGTGGAGTTTTGGAACTTTATAATATTCCTCTAAAATCAACCAAAGTACGAATTCCAATTTACTCACCTGTTATCAGGAGAGAACCCAGTGCTGCATCTTTTAGCCCAGCACTGACCCTAAAAAGTAATTTTAACCGTACTTACCAGTAACTTATATTTTCTTCCATAGGAATCCATTGTCTGGTTTTCAGCAGAAAAGTTTCAAAGTGTCGATTTTCACAAACTACAAATATTCCTTAAAAATCGCCTGTATGACTTAAACGCATTCTTTCAACTGTTTACAGGAGATGCACCAGTGCTGGATCCAGGATCCAACACTGAGTAAGAAAAAGTAACGATAACAGTTTTTACCTGCTAAGTGAATTTCCTTCCATAGGATAACATTGGTAATTCTTGCTGAAAAAGTTTCTAAGTGTGGAGTTTTGGAACTTAAAAATATTCCTCTAAAATCAGCCGAAATACGAATTCCGATTTACTCACCTGTTATCAGGAGAGACCTCAGTGCTGCATCTTTGAGCCCAGTACTGATCCTGACAAGTAATTTTAACCGTACTTACCAGTAACTTGAATTTCCTTCCATAGGCTAACATTGACTGGTTTCACTTGGAAATTCTTCTGTGTGGAGTTTTGGAACTTTATAATATTCCTCTAAAATCAACCAAAGTACAAATTCCAATTTACTCACCTGTTATCAGGAGAGAACCCAGTGCTGCATCTTTTAGCCAACACTGACCCTAAAAAGTAATTTTAACCGTACTTACCAGTAACTTATATTTTCTTCCATTGTCTGGTTTTCAGCAGAAAAGTTTCAGTGTCGATTTTCACAAACTACAAATATTCCTTAAAAATCGCCTGTATGACTTAAACGCATTCTTTCAACTGTTTACAGGAGATGCACCAGTGCTGGATCCAGGATCCAACACTGAGTAAGAAAAAGTAACGATAACAGTTTTTACCTGCTAAGTGAATTTCCTTCCATAGGATAACATTGGTGATTCTATGAGAAAAAGTTTCTAAGTGTCAAACTTTTAAAATACAATAATATTCCTTAAAAATCACTACTGTAACCAAAACGCTTTACTCAACTGTTTACAGGAGATGTCCCAGGACTGAATCTAGGATCCAGTCCTGTGGTTAGAAAAGTAATCCATAAAGTAACTAATTGCATTTAACTAGAAATTCACATTGAGCTGAATGTTGCATTGTGTTTGAAAATGTGTTGCCCATTGCAACAACTGTAACTACTGTACTTAAAAGTCTATTGCCTATGTGCAAAGTATTTAAACTAAAGTAATTCATTCTGAGAAAGTATTTTTGTAATATAATGTATAATCTAATTACAATGTAATTTAAAAAATAAAATATGTAAAAAAAATGGTTTCTAAAAATGTAGTAAATCAGTATGAAAAAATAAATATAACAATTAATACATTTAAAAATTGTCATTTACAAAACCTTTGAAATTCACTTAAAAACTGTAGGTTTCAGACATGTTATAGTTAGAAATTAGCATTTAAAAAACCTTACAAATTCACTGAAAAAACCATAGGTTTTAGGGACAGTTATAGTTACTTGGACATTGCACTCGTACAAAACCCATGAAATTCCCTGTTATAGTTAGTTCAGCTAACTATAACTCGCGCCTCCGCAATGCACTGCTGATGACGTCACATATTACATCACTCATGACATGGTCAGTGACATCACTGATGACATCACTGATGACATCTCAAATGACATCACTGATTACATCATCCATGTGAGAATTTAATGCATCTTCTCACACCCTAATATAACTTTTGATACACCCACTCTAAATTACAGACTGCCATTCTAAAACCATACACACTCCAATACCAATAAGTACATACCCACTCACTGATTCTTAGGTCTACACACACACATCTACTCACTCACCCGTACAGTCACTCATACTTACAGTCACTCAGTACAGGACTATCATATGCACTCATACACCTATATAAACACTCACACAATGCAACTCATCCATAGAGGTACTCACACACCTAGTCAGTCATGCAAATAATTAAACACACTGCCATTTACTCACCTATACAATTATACACACACCAGCTCACTTACTCATACAAATACTAGCACATTCTTACGCTCTTATACAATCACTGATACAAGCACACACTCATCCATACAGTCACTCTCACAATCACACACTCTCGCTTATAGCTATTTATATACTCTAACACACATATATACTGCCTTTTACATATGTAGTTACTCACACATGTAACACTGGGACATACATTCACTCACTAACACACTCTTACACACACTTACCCACCCATACAGTCTATCACAGATGCACTCTTGAAACCATCCACCCAGTGAATCACCCACTCACACATCTATGCACAGAGTCGCACACACCCCACCCACACAAACACTCAGGCACCCATACAGATACTCAGACAACCAATCAATAACTCATATAGACGCTCATGTAGCTATTCACAAACCCATGCGGCCACTTACACAGCAACAGACAGACGGATACAGACATTCACACAGTTTAGTCACTAACCCATGCATTCAGTAAGATACGTTTAATCACTCACTTATAGAGTTAGTCACGCACCTAGTAAATCATCCATTCAGACACTTATACACCCACTCATTCTTCAAATCGCCTTTCCCTATATATATTAAAAATATTTAAACTTTACAGAAACACACAGTCACTGGATGATGTCATCAGTGATGTCATCAGTGATGTCATTTGAGATGTCATCAGTGATGTCATCAGTGATGTCACTGACCATGTCATGAGTGATGTAATATGTGACTTCATCAGCAGTGCATTGCGGGGGCGCGAGTTATAGTTAGCTGAACTAACTATAACAGGGGAATTTCATGGGTTTTGTACGAGTGCAATGTCCAAGTAACTATAACTGTCCCTAAAACCTATGGTTTTTTCAGTGAATTTGTAAGGTTTTTTAAATGCTAATTTCTAACTATAACGTGCCTGAAACCTATGGTTTTTTCAGTGAATATATATATGTATATATATATTTATATTTACCCTTAAGTAATATATACATTTGTCAAGCAGATCTAAAGAATATCAATTTATTTTTAAACCATAAGTAGTATAAATATTTGTACAAATAAATTCACATATCTAAATACATATATATATTCAAATTATACATGTTTACATGCACAGACATATGCTGTACATTTGTGTTTGAGTATGGTGAGCATATAGGAAAGAGCCAACTCTTGAGTAGTGTACTGAAGATAAGATAGTTATCCATGGATCTTAATTTTGTGGGTAATGAGTTCCATAGTTTGGCTGCTTGAACAGAGAAATATGTATCACCCAAGTTTGTTTCTTGTGTGCTGGGGTTTTGAGGTGAGGTGCCAATCTGGAGCGGAGATTCCTTTGTTGTATGTATTTGATGATTTTTATTCCTGATGAAAAGCACACCTGTTCCATGTATTGCGTTGTGGGTGATACAAAGCAGCTTGAAGGTGGATCTTCGGGCAACCGGTAACCAATGTAGGGCCCTCAAGGAGATGTGGGCTTGTGGCAGGGAGTAGTCTGGCAACAGAGTTCTGAATTCATTGTAGTCTTTTTATAGTTCATAAAGATGATCCGTGATAGAGACCCTTGGCGTAATTAAGTTTACACAGTATAAGAGAGATAGTAGCTTGGACCTTGTGTGGAAATCCTAGATGGGGGAAGATGTGTCCCTGAGTTTCTATAATAATGAAGCTTGAACTTGCTAACTTGTACACTTGGGCTTTTATTGATAATTTGGAGTCCACAGTAATTCCGAGGTTTCTTACTTCTTTAGATACTTTAAGAAGTGTTCCCAGATCGTCCGGCCAGGCACAGAGTGGGTCATAATTTTTCCAGTCACCGCTTGTGAATATTTCAGTTTTGGAAGCATTCAATTTTAGATGGCTCCATGTCATCCACTGATCAATGGCTCTGAGGCAACTGAAGATTTTTGAGTTTCCAATGTCTTTGAGACTTTCCAGTTTAAGAAATATTTGTGTGTCATCTGCATAATTATAATTATAACATGTGAGCTGAAATTCACTGATCATTGCCCGTAATTACTTTATGTGGATGTTGAAAAGCTTGGGTGAGATGGTAGAGCCTTGAGAGACCCCTACTTTTTTGAACTACGGTTTAGATGAGAAAGTGTGAGTATGGATGACATTTGTTCTGTTTTGAAGGTAGGATGTGATCTAGTCAAGAGCAGTCCCTTCTATGCCAGCTTCATAGAGTCTTTGGATTAGAGTTGCATGGTCAACTATGTCGAAGGCAGCTGAAAGGTCCAGGAGCAGTAGTGCAGCATCCCTGTTCCAGTCTACTGTGTTTTCGAGGTCATCTCAGATGCCGATGAGGGCCGACTTAATGTATTGTGACATCTATGCGAATGCTACTCTTTCTATCATCTTGAACAGGAAAGGTCCATTTGTAATCTGTCTGTAGTTGTAACGGTCATGTGGGTCCAGGTTTATTTTCTTTAATAATGGGTGTACATATGCCTTTTTAAAATCTTCTGACAAGGTTCCTGTAGTTAAAGAATTATTGATGATTCTTCTTACTGGTGTGGCAGCAGAGGTAGTTAAAATAATATTTTTGAAGATTTGTGGTGGGCAAGTGTCAGAATGGCAGCCGGCTGGCCTGCTTGCTTTGATAGGATCCATCAATTCACTTTGTGATATTTGTTTGAAGGAATGCAGAAGCTGGGTTAGCCTAGCCCTGGAGAGGATTGTTGCAAATGGGTTGGTGCTGGTGGTTTTCCTTTATTTTCAATAGGAGTCCAACATGTCTGGTTCGGTTGTGTAGTGACTTGCCAGTATGTCAGTAAATTCTTGAATAATGAGATGAGTTCCTTCTGTGGCATTAGCTTTTTTTAGCTTGATTGTTGAACTTATATATTCTGTTACGCTTGTGTAGGTGAAGTATGTCTTGTTTACTATTTGTTTAGAGCCAGGTGCATTGCAGCGTTGCATTTTGTAGTTTTATCATTTTTATTTCTGCATTACTGAAAGGTGCTTTTTTCCTGTTTTGTTGTTTTTAGTGTTATTAGGATATCAAAAACTTCCTTGAGCCACTCATAAAGTTTTTTAATGGAAATTATTGTGTCTAGATCTGTGCTGGATGTTGGTTGCGTTTCTAAGTATTCCAAATTTAGTTTGTTCCATGGTCAATAGGTGGATGGATGCATTTAAGGTGGTCTTAGGTGTGAGGTTTTGTGGTGTTTTGTGTTGAAAAGCTACCAGATGGTGGTCTGACCATGTGACTGGAGTATTCCTCTGAAACATAAATAGTTCTGGATTTCCAAAAATGACATCTAGTGTGTGTCCACCGATGTGTGAGAATTTGCGGATAATCTGATGTAGGTTCACGGCGTCTAGGCAAGTGATGATAATTTTTGGATGGGGCATATTGGGTTTGTCAAACCATATGTTTAAGTCACCAAGGATGCATCGGTTGGAGTGCAGTGTTATAAGGTTTGAAACTGCTTGCCTAGAAACGTGTCTGGGAATGATGCATTGCTAGATTGCTAGGTGTTGATCTTTAAAGAAGGAGGAAATTACAGTAAGAAGTTGGTGTAGGGTTGCATCTGGTGATGAGGGCCTCCAAACCTTGTATGGAAATGTCATCAGCTTTGGTGAGATTTATTATTTCTTTGAATAAAACAGCTAGTCCACCTCCTCTTTTGCCTATGCGATTCTGCATGACAGTTTGATAGCCTGGAAGAATGGCTTCATGCAAGACTGGAGCCCAACCATGATTCAGTTATGAAGAGTAAGTCAGGTTGTGTGTCAGTGAGTAGGTCGTAGATGTGGTGCTTATATTTGGAGAGTAAGCACAAGGAGATGATGGACAGAGCGCTGATACTTTTCAGACACTCACCCCCAGTCACAGATCTGGGTTAAATCAATCATCGTTCTTTAGCTCACTTCGTCACCCCAGTTCAGACCCAGCTATATGCAAATCAGTCTTGACTCTGTGCCTCATGGGAACAGTTTTATTTATTTATTTATAAAGTTTTATATAGCGCGAACAAGATCCCAAAGGATATCAGAGCGCTTTACAAAAAGATGGAAGGAAGGACATAAAAGCAATGTCGACATCAAGTAAGAGTACAAAAACAGGAAAAATCGCATAATTACAAGGCAAATTAGACAGGAAGAGTAATACAGTAAACAGGTATATAGCAGGCTATGCAGGGAGGCACACTATGCAGTAAGGAAGAGCAGCATCAACAGTCCAGCCCAAACTGCCAAGCCAGGTCTTCCCTGAACTGGAAAAACGCATCCTGGTACCGGTTTCGGGGTAACACCCCTCATCAGCCAGGCTAGCTTGAATCCAGTGGCCAAGTGAGCAAGGGACACACGTTTGGGCATAACCTGCCAACTTAGGGCGAACCCAGATCTGTGACTGGGGGTGAGTGTCTAAAAAGTTTCAGTGCTCCGTCCATCATTTCCTTGTGTTTGCTTTGTTCGCCCTAAGTTGGCAGGGTATGCCAATGCAGTTCAGGTTTGTCCACCAAGATTTGAGATCTCCCAGGAGGCAAGGCTCTTGCTGGTAAGGTGAAGGCAGACTTGGTTATTTGACTACACCTGTGATTGCTCCGGCCGCTGTGGCAGTTGAGTTTTGGGATGGTGCTAACTGAAATTTGTGCAGCTGGTGCAGAAAGGAGGGTAGACATTTAATCGGATTAGGGAAGGTTAGTTAGCAGCCGCGGTCCGTGCAGGTAACAGCGGTGGGGCAGGGTGGGGATTTCGAGGACGATGCTGAGGGAAAGTTAAATAAATAATTGCTTTTCCCTCATCATCGTCCGTCGGAATCTCCCCCCACCCGGCCCCACCGCTGTTACCTGCACGGACCGCGCCTGTTGGTTAGCATGAGTGGCGAAGTTCTTAGAGAGGTGGTCATGGATTTATGAGGAGGTATTATGGGTAGGGGGTAGTTGTTAGACCGCTGCCAGTGAGTTGTTGAGAGAGCCAGTGAAAAGGTTAGGACAGTGTAGTTTTTAATGAGTGATACAGGAGTGGGCAGAGTGGTGGTTATTACCTGAGGTTTGGCTACGATTTTTGGGATGGACATTGTGGCAGTGGGCATGTCTGATGTGTAGAAGAGGGAAAAAGCTAGTGACAACAACCTACTCTTTTTGCTGTTAAATGTCCTATTTTAGAGTTTGACAGACAGGGTACTCCGTCATAAGCATGGTGGGTGACCCATCGGCCATATTACAAGTACATTTTAGCCTGTGGCTCTTGCAATATGGCAGACAGGATATCTGTCAGGTCTCGATGGAGTACTCCGTCCCCCAAACTCTAAATAAAGCCATATTTCTACGGCTGCTTATCTCTAATAAAGACTTCTGCCATGCCGCCAGTATAACATTATGTTTATTAACTCATGATTGACGCTGCGTCCTACTGTATTTTAATTGCTCAAACCACGTTTACCGTGAATTATCATTACGCCGCGGCGACGTGCTTAGTGCTTACATACCCGGTACCCCATTAAAACGGCCTTGTCTGTCTGTGAGAGAAGTGACCTTATGCAATTAGTCTGAACAAGTCAGGAATGTCAACCGTGTCTGAAAAGGTTGAGCAACCGCGGTGACTGGGGCAGCGACCGTCCTCATCAGTGTAAATGCGCACTGGCAGGACAAGAGGCCCGCTTCAATAACGCGCGGTTTACCACAATGGCGCCTTTGATTTACTTTAGCTCTTAAGAGAATCCGTCTTCTTCCTCATCCCTCGCTGCTTTGTTAGATAATGGTTTTATTAGGGAGCCGCATCCATAATTTATTAAATTCCCAATTGAAATTCCGCGCATCTCCTGGCTCTGTCCTAAACTGGGAGCCCAGCGCCGCCTAATTGCCTGTGTTTACGAATCGCTCCGCCTTTGAAGGCTCAGATGTGAGCGAGATGCGCAGATAATGGCCGGATCTCACCCCGAGCCGGTGAGGACATGTTGACAGGATCATTTGTAACTTGGAGGGAACACAACATTTACTTTTTCGTAGTGCATAGTATCTTTTCTTTTGGAAATAGTCAAAATATGCCGACTTGCTAATGATGTGTATGTAGGGTCGCTGATTTCAGGGCGACGGAAATACTTTAATCTTCCGATCCGGAATGATCATCGGAGATGTGTTTACATCACGCGGCCCGAAAATAGTGAATTTTGCAGCAGGAACTGCAAGAGAGAAGGGCTTAATAGCACCGCCAGAGATGCCCTTTGTTTAATGATGACATGCTTAAGATACAAACCAAATCAGTTTCCTTATAATTAAAGGCTTGTGGGGTAAAAGGGTTCAACACAGGTGAACTTTGGCTTGGTAATGACGGCAGTTAGTTTTGCAACAAGTAAGAAAACATAGAGGAGCTACATATCTCTGAAGTATACATGTAGCATGCTTATTCAAAATACTTTTGAAATGAGAAAATAGGATATCAATGAATTATGTGATATGTGCAGGCCTGACAACGACAACACAAATAGATGCAATATCATAACCTGTGCCTGCATAACAATGCCATTACCATAAATGCAATGTTAATGCCTTAATTTCTGCATGCACAACAGTGTTGATACCAGCAGTAACAATGCCAGTGTATGCCACAATCCATGCACGCAGAACAATGTTGTTACCAGTAGAAACAATGTTGATGTACGCCGTGATCTAGGCACGCACAACTATGTCAATATTAATTTGGAGCTCAGGGAATAATCTAGTATCTGCAAAGAAAGATTGGCCAAGTAAATACTTCTTTTTCTGCAGGCCCCAGGTGTTATGGTATCAGTAGTCAGACCTATTTCTGTGCCAGGTAAAACCTCTCATAAAAAGTCATCTGTTTTTCTCTTGACAGTGCAGGTTGTCCCCGAATCCCATCAAGACCAAAGACCAAACTTCATCCAGGGTAATCCTATGTATGATCAGAAGACACCTTTATGGTCTGCTGAGTTCAGAATCATACTGTGCTTCAAGGCACCTGGTAAAAATCCCAGAGGGTACAAAGCACTAAATATTTCTTGCCGACAAGAATTTCCAAATATGAGAATTCAAGTTTCCATAAAAAAAGGCCAGTAGAAATGGCAGTGGAAGCTTTATCTTCATGGTGTTCAGACACTCCACACATACGGACACTCCGGCAAGCAAATGAAAGAAACCATTGAATGAATATTCTACATTTAGTTGAGAATTCTTGACAAAAGAGGTTAAAAATGGTGATAATTTATAGCAGACTCCTTCCACCTAAAGCACATATACCCTATTGAATGTTTGTATGGAAGCCCTATTTTTAATTTGTTAATATTAAGCTTACAACCTGAAACAGACATGCTCTGTTTAATAATTTTGAGCGTAGCTAAAATAGAAAATTCAGGATTTTTAGTTTAGGCAACCTGCTCAATGCCTGTCTCCTTAATCCTGACCACAGTAAAATCTAAATTATGTCTATAATTTTAAAGTAGAGTTTCTAAAGCAACTAGGTCAGGATAAAGAGCTGCTGTATTTTTGTATTCCAGTTCTTTCTCCAAGAGCAACTACACAATATATTTGCCATCAAATCATGTAGCATAATTGACTGCCAAAGGAATAGCCACTCAATGTAGTTGAAGTGAATTTCACCATCAAGTGAAACTCCAATCCATTTTTCCTTTTTGAACTTCAGCAATATTGCACAGTACACATATGCTAGCTGAGCCACTTTTCATTGCAATGAAGCCTGCCTGGCTTGGATCAAGCATATCTATTAGTCACTTTTGAAACGTTCTTGCGATAATGTTGGCAAAAACTATATATGTCTCTTATCAATATGCAGTGACAGTTAGTAGACACCATCATTCGATGTCTTCTTGATTACAGTAATATTTTCACCCAGGAATCTGATTTCCTGAAGCAGATATTATTACCCACAACACAAAAATGAAAAACTATAGTGTACATATATATACATGTGTTAATCTCTACAAATTCATGAATTCACAGGTAATACTTATTGTGTTCTTTACTGTACCTGTGAATTCACACAGATTAACACATGTATATATATGTACACTATAGTTTTTCATTTTTGTGTTGTGGGTTTGGCTGATTAATTGAGACAGGGCCCATAAGGAATATGAAAATACGACAATTAAGACCTGGGAGATAATTTCAATTACTATTGTATTTATGACACAATATCTAGAATTACAAATGTAACCCTAACATTAAGCAATGTAGTAAGGACACTATGTCACTAGCATATTTATACAGAGCCTGTGGAGAGAAATACATCTATGGTAAAAAATGGAAGAGAATAGAATGTAAATGGCACTATGTCAAAAGCATAATGACTCTTGAATACTTTATTACTATTATTTCCAAACTACTAGTACTGGTGGAGGCAATATTATCATTGAGTAACACACTCAAATATGGCCGCTGTATTTAACGCACAGTTACCTCCTGCATAAGTCCGTTTTCCATGTTTATCGATTACGATATGAATGTGCGCCTGTCCCATAACTCAGTGTGTGAGCAAGCCTGCTGTGTCAGGCGAAACGCGTTACTGAGAATAAACCAACTGGTGATGGAATATCCTTCTTGTGATCGCCTTATTTCTTAAAATACAGGATAATTGGTGAAGCCGGCGTGCTCCGCCGGCAACAGCGATCTGCCTGCCTTGGGCGAGGGGAGGCGGAAGGAGCGACTCGTTTGTGGATATATATATATATATATATATATATATATTATCTACTGGCGGTCGCCAGTAGATAGTTATAGTTAGGACCTATTATCCATAGGAAATCCGCGACATTCTATTTGCAATAACGTTGGCGCCGGTTGACGAATCTTCGCGAAAGCTTCCAACTTGTTGGGGCGCTCCGGTCCGCTCCTACCCTGAAAGTCTCGGGGTGATACGTCAAGCGGGGGCCGAGAAAAAGGGGGTCCCAAAACGCGTTTTCCCCATTCATTTTTCCATAGGAACCTTTAGTCGCAGCTACAGCTCGAACTGCTGAACGGAATTACCCCAAATTTGGCAAAGAGGTAGCCCTTGGTTCAGACTGGTGCCTTTTGCTAAAATGGTGTAAATCCGTTCAGTAGTTCCTGAGAAATTCACAATTAAAATCACATATATATCTATCCGCGTACCCTCCCGATCACGAGCTGCATGCTAATTGGCTGTCAACACTCCAAATCAGGAAGTGTTGGCAGCCATTTTGTCCCTCGGTAGAACCGAGGGACAGAAACAAGTGCGCAAAGCGCAAAAAGGGGGCAGGGTAGAAACACCCTGACCCCCTAGGTCTGCTCAGGGGGTCCCACAAGGACCCCCAGGGAAGAAAAAAGCATTTTTAAAAAAAAAAAAATCGGCGGGATGCGCTTAGGGTGCGCGGATCCGCCGAGAAAAAAAAAAGAAACAAGTGCGCAAAACGCACAAAGGGGGCAGGGTAGAAACCCCTAACCCCTAGGCCTGCTCAGGGGTCCCACAAGGACCCCTGGGCAAAAAAAGCATTTAAAAAAAAAAAATCGGCAGGATGCGCTCAGGGAGCGCGGATCCTGCCGAAAAACAAAAACGAGCGCGGTCTCCCGCGCTCGATAGCTTGCCCCCGGGTGGGCCAAGTCCCGGGGGCATGCTGGGAGGGGGTTTATTTTATGTATGGGGGCTTCTAAGGGCCCCCAAGCCCCGGGGAGCGCCACCCCCGGGCTTTATCATTAATGGTGCGGGAGGGCTCTGAGCCCTCCCGCAGCCCCGGGACCGCCACCTCCCCGGGCTTTTTAAAAAAATATTTTAAAACCTGTGTGGGGGCTCCAGCCCCCACATGCCCCGGGGACCACCACCTCCCGGGGCACTAAGAACATTGAAAATGGGGGTCCGTTTTGGACCCCCAAGCCACGAGGACCACCACCTCCCGGGGCTTTCAAAATGTAGGGAGGGGGCCGCGCGGCCCCCTCCTGGAGCCCTTGATGGCCCTGGGGACCGCCACCCCCCAGGGCCGGCTCCTGCAGTGTCCCGGGGTGCCTACCCCGGGACACTGTAGTTTGCTAAGACAGGACGGGAGCCTCGCGGCTCCCGTCCTGTCATAGTAAATTTGGTTTGCATTTTGAAAGAGAGAGCAGGAAACCTGCTCTCTCTTTCAAAATGCAAACCAATTGCTTTTCCACACGGGGAGCAGCATGTTAGCTGCTCCCCATGTGGAAAGGAATGCCGGCTCCCGTAGGACACGGGGAGCCGGCGGGACTGTGGGGTGTTTGGGGACCCCCACAGTCCCCAACCAGAGGCCAGGCCCCGGGGGATGGGGTCCCCGGGGCCATAAGTGGCCCGGGAGGGGGCCACGCAGCCCCCTCCCCAAATACAAAAAAAAAAAAAAAAAATAAGGGCAAGGCCGGCCCCGGGGGATGGGGTCCCCGGGGCCTTAAATGGCCTGAGGAGGGGGGCCACGCAGCCCCCCATATTTTTTATTTAAAAAGAGGGCATGCCCCGGGGATGGGGTCCCCGGGGCCAATAGAGGCCCAGGGAAGGGGGCCACGCGGCCCCCTTCCCGTTTTTTTTTAATAAAACAAAAAAAAATGCCCAGGCCCCGGGGATGGGGTCCCCGGGGCCAAAAGTGGCCGAGGGAAGGGGGCCACGCAGCCCCCTCCCATAAAAAAAAAAAACGGCATCGTGCCGAGGCCCCGCCCCCTCCCTTCAGTACTCTGCAAACGTGCCCCCTGGCGCGTTTTAAGAAGGGGAAGTAATTCCCCTTGAATACTGGGGTCCCTGGGGCCAACTAGCCCACCAGGAACCTCCAGTATGCGCCAGGAGCTGCCTTGCAGAGAGGTGTACAGAGGCCACGCCCCTTTTACACCTCTCTGCAACGCAGCTCTGTGGCGCTTAATGGAGGTAGCTGGTGGGCTAGTTGCACCCCAGGGACCCTCAGGATTCAAGGGAGTTAATCCCCGACTTAAAACGCGCCACGGGGCACGTTTGCACAGTGGTGAGGAGGGGCGGGGCCTGAGGTGACATGTGTGCAAACAGGCCCCATGGCGCGTTTTAAGATGGGGGATTAAATCCCTTCAATCCTGAGGGTCCCTGGGGCCAACTAGCCCAACAGGTACATCCAGAAAGCGCCACAGAGCTGCGTTGCAGAGAGGTGTAAAAGGGGTGTGGCCTCTCTACACGTCTCTGCAACGCAGCCCCTGGCGCATACTGGAGGTTCCTGGTGGGCTAGTTGGCCCCTAGGGACCCTCATGATTCAAGGGGACTTAATCCCCCAACTTAAAACGCGCCACAGGGCGCGTTTGCACAGATGTCACCTCAGGCCCCGCCCCTCCCTTCACCATTGTGCAAATATTCCTCTAAAATCTGCCGAACTACGAATTCTGATTTACTCACCTGTTATCAGGAGAGACCTCAGTGCTGCATCTTTCAGCCCAGTACTAATCCTGAAAAGTAATTTTAACCGTACTTACCAGTAACTTGAATTTCCTTCCATAGGATATCATTGCCTGCTTTTTGCTGAAAAAGTTTCTAAGTGTTGATTTTTGAAACATACAAATATTCCTCTAAAATCAGCCGAAATACGAATTCCGATTTACTCACCTGTTATCAGGAGAGACCTCAGTGCTGTATCGTTCAGCCCAGTACTGGTCCTGAAAAGTAATTTTAACCGTACTTACCAGTAACTTGAATTTCCTTCCATAGGCTAACATTGACTGGTTTCACTTGGAAATTCTTCTAAGTGTGGAGTTTTGGAACTTTAAAATATTCCTCTAAAATCAGCCGAAATACGAATTCCGATTTACTCACCTGTTATCAGGAGAGACCTCAGTGCTGCATCTTTCAGCCCAGTACTGGTCCTGAAAAGTAATTTTAACCGTACTTACCGGTAACTTGAATTTCCTTCATAGGCTAACATTGACTGGTTTCACTTGGAAATTCTTCTAAGTGTGGAGTTTTGGAACTTTAAAATATTCCTCTAAAATCAGCCGAAATACGAATTCCGATTTACTCACCTGTTATCAGGAGAGAACCCAGTGCTGCATCTTTTAGCCCAGCACTGACCCTAAAAAGTAATTTTAACCGTACTTACCAGTAACTTATATTTTCTTCCATAGGAATCCATTGTCTGGTTTTCAGCAGAAAAGTTTCAAAGTGTCGATTTTCACAAACTACAAATATTCCTTAAAAATCGCCTGTATGACTTAAACGCATTCTTTCAACTGTTTACAGGAGATGCACCAGTGCTGGATCCAGGATCCAACACTGAGTAAGAAAAAGTAACGATAACAGTTTTTACCTGCTAAGTGAATTTCCTTCCATAGGATAACATTGGTGATTCTATGAGAAAAAGTTTCTGTGTCAACTTTTAAAACACAATAATATTCCTTAAAAATCACTACTGTAACCAAAACGCTTTTACTCAACTGTTTACAGGAGATGTCCCAGGACTGAATCTAGGATCCAGTCCTGTGGTTAGAAAAGTAATCCATAAAGTAACTAATTGCATTTAACTAGAAATTCACATTGAGCTGAATGTTGCATTGTGTTTGAAAATGTGTTGCCCACTGCAACAACTGTAACTACTGTACTTAAAAGTCTATTGCCTATGTGCAAAGTATTTAAACTAAAGTAATTCATTCTGAGAAAGTATTTTTTGTAATGTATAATGTAATTACAATGTAATTTAAAAAATAAAATATGTAAAAAAAAATTGTTTCTAAAAATGTAGTAAATCAGTATGAAAAAAATAAATATAACAATTAATACATTTAAAAATTGTCATTTACAAAACCTTTGAAATTCACTGAAAAAACCGTAGGTTTCAGACATGTTATAGTTAGGAATTAGCATTTAAAAAACCTTTGAAATTCACTGAAAAAACCATAGGTTTCAGACACGTTATAGTTAGAAATTAGCATTTAAAAAACCTTTGAAATTCACTGAAAAAACCATAGGTTTCAGGCACGTTATAGTTAGAAATTAGCATTTAAAAAACCTTAGAAATTCACTGAAAAAACCATAAGGTTTTAGGGACAGTTATAGTTAGTTGGACATTGCACTCGTACAAAACCCGTGAAATTCCCCCGTTATAGTTAGTTCAGGTAACTATAACTCGCGCCCCGCAATGCACTGCTGATGACGTCACATATTACATCACTCATGACATGGTCAGTGACATCACTGATGACATCACTGATGACATCTCAAAAGACATCACTGATGACATCACTGATGACATCATCCATGTGAGAATTTAATGCATCTTCTCACACCCTAATATAAGTTTTGATACACCCACTCTACATTACAGACTGCCATTCTCAAAACCATACACACTCCAATACCAATAAGTACATACCCACTCACTGATTCTTAGGTCTACACACACACACATCTACTCACTCACCCGTACAGTCACTCATACTTACAGTCACTCAGTACAGGACTATCATATGCACTCATACACCTATATAAACACTCACACAACGCAACTCATCCATAGAGGTACTCACACACCTAGTCAGTCATGCAAATAATTAATCACACTCCAATTTACTCACCTATACAGTTATACACACCAGCTCACTTACTCATAAAAATACTAGCACATTCTTACGCTCCTATGCAATCACTGATGCAAGTACACACTCATCCATATAGCCACTCTCACAATCACACACTCTCACTTATAGCCATTTATATACTCCAACACACATATATACTGCCTTTCACATATGTAGTTACTCACACATGTACCACTGAGATATACATTCAATCACTAACACACCCATACACACACTCACCCACCCATACAGTCCATCACAGACGCACTCTTGAAACCATGCACCCAGTGAATCACCCACTCACACATCTATGCACAGAGTCACACACACCCCACCCACACAAACACTGAGGCACCCATACAGATACTCAGAGAACCAATCCATAACCCATATAGACACTCATTTAGCTAGTCAGAAACCCATGCAGTTGCTTACACAACAACAGACAGACGGATACAGACATTCACACAGTTTAGTCACTCACCCATGCATCCAGTAAGATACGTTTAATCACTCACTTATAGACTCAGTCACGCACCTACTAAATCATCCATTCAGGCGCTTCTACACCCACTCATTCTTCAATACGCCTTTCCCTATATATATTAAACATATTTAAACTTTACAGAAACACACAGTCACTGGATGATGTCATCAGTGATGTCATCAGTGATGTCATTTGAGATGTCATCAGTGATGTCATCAGTGATGACATCACTGATGACATCATCCAGTGACTGTGTGTTTCTGTAAAGTTTAAATATGTTTAATATATATAGGGAAAGGCGTATTGAAGAATGAGTGGGTGTAGAAGCGCCTGAATGGATGATTTAGTAGGTGATGTTCCCCGTGTGGAAAAGCAATTGGTTTGCATTTTGAAAGAGAGAGCAGGTTTCCTGCTCTCTCTTTCAAAATGCAAACCAAGTTTGCTATGACAGGACGGGAGCCGCGAGGCTCCCGTCCTGTCATAGCAAACTACAGTGTCCCGGGGGTAGGCACCCCGGGACACTGCAGGAGCCGGCCCTGGGGGTGGCGGTCCCCAGGGCCATCAAGGGCTCCAGGAGGGGGGCCGCGCGGCCCTCCTCCTACATTTTGAAAGCCCCGGGAGGTGGTGGTCCTCGGGGCTTGGGGGTCCAAAACGGACCCCCATTTTCAATGTTCTTAGTGCCCCGGGGAGGTGGTGGTCCTCGGGCGTGTGGGGGCTGGAGCCCCCACACACAGGTTTAAAAATAAATTAAAAAAAGCCCCGGGGAGGTGGCGGTCCTCGGGGCTGCGGGAGGGCTCAGAGCCCTCCCGCACCATTAATGATAAAGCCCCGGGGGTGGCGGTCCCTGGGGCTTGGGGGCCCTTGAGGCCCCCATACATAAAATAAACCCCCCCCAGCATGCCCCCGGGACTTGGCGCACCCGGGGGCAAATTAACATCGAAGCGCGGGAGACCACGCTTCGATTTTTTTTTTTTTTTTGCAGGATCCGCGCTCCCTGAGCGCATCCTGCCGATTTTTTTTTTTTTAAATGCTTTTTTTGCCCAGGGGTCCTTGTGGGACCCCTGAGCAGGCCTAGGGGGTTAGGGGTTTCTACCCTGCCCCTTTGTGCGTTTTGCGCACTTGTTTCTTTTTTTTTTCTCGGCGGATCCGCGCACCCTAAGCGCATCCCGCCGATTAAAAAAAAAAAAAAAAAAATGATTTTTTCTGCCCTGGGGGTCCTTGTGGGACCCCTGAGCAGACCTAGGGGTCAGGGTGTTTCTACCCTGCCCCCTTTTGCGCTTTGCGCACTTGTTTCTGTCCCTCGGTTCTACCGAGGATAAAATGGCTGCCAACACTTCCTGATTTGGAGTGTTGACAGCCAATTAGCATGCAGCTCGTGATCGGGAGGGTACGCGGATCCGACGCGCCCATAGATATATATGTGATTTTAATTGTGAATTTCTCAGGAACTACTGAACGGATTTACACCATTTTAGCAAAAGGCACCAGTCTGAACCAAGGGCTACCTCTTTGCCAAATTTGGGGTAATTCCGTTCAGCAGTTCGGGCTGTAGCTGCGACTAAAGGTTCCTATGGAAAAATGAATGGGGAAAACGCGTTTTGGGACCCCCTTTTTCTCGGCCCCCGCTTGACGTATCACCCCGAGACTTTCAGGGTAGGAGCGGACCGGAGCGCCCCAACAAGTTGGAAGCTTTCGCGAAGATTCGTCAACCGGCGCCAACGTTATTGCAAATAGAATGTCGCGGACTTCCTATGGATAATAGGTCCTAACTATAACTATCTACTGGCGACCGCCAGTAGATAATATATATATATATATATAATTATTTTTTAAAACTTTTTTTTTGCAAAACAATGGAACCTCGGTTCGAAGAGGCACACTGAAACCGGATCCTCGTAGTGGCAGAAGGAATCACTTCACTTTGGAGTTAAAATAAACAAGCCTTACGCATTTCGGAGCTTCTGGTGCTCCTTGTTCACAGGCATTCCATGTCACAGCGCAGGTAAATGAAAGGAGCACTTCAGCCAGCATGCAATTTATTTTGCCTTTTAATGGACAACAGGTGAGTATCGCAGATGCAGCATGTTGGGATTTGTAGTTTGTACTTATTGCCTTAGTAGGCTTTGCTGTGCTCATTTCGAAATTATTTACAACAGTGTGTCCTGCGCTTTAACATTGTAGTTCTGTTATTGATATAGCCCTCCAGTGGGCCTCCGAAGTTGCAGATCTTCCTCAATTATGTTGTTCGTTTCACCACTGGGAGACTTGGCACAGTTCTGTGTCTCTGTGGCCCCTCATAGTTCAATATATATATATAAATATATATATATCAACACTGGAAGCAGCTTAAAAACAAAACGGTGCATTGGATGGTAAAAGCTGCAGACTGGACTGGAAGTGAAGACGTATGATAATAGTAATGTTGAGCGTGTTTCTTGGTTGGGCTCGCAAGTAAAATCTGAAACAGGGGATTGCATTGTTGCGAATTTTAAGAATAGTTCTTTGGTACACCGGCTTATGGACAGGCTCTCTTGGAACAATAATGCGGGGGGCCCCATTGAGGTAGTACCATTAGGATATTTTTATAAGCCATCTCTAAATATGAGAATTGGTTGTGCCCCCTTAAATGTTAATACACAGTCATTGTTTCCAATCCCAGTTTCTAACCGTTTTTCTCCTTTAGACCATGTGGACTGACTGGATCCTCAGACTTTGGAGGTGTCTGCTGTTAAAAATCACAATCAACCAGACACACAGCCTGGGCCTAACATCACTAGTCACCTGAGAGTGAATCCTTTATTATCTGCTAGCCTTCTCCAAGGAGAACCATCTATAGACTGCTCATGGGGCATAGAGAATACATCCTCTTACGATATCCTTAAATCAGCCAACTTTATCTGCTCTGTATCAGCCCTAACAATGCCAGTATCACCAAATGCATTAGTGACAGTTGAGTTGGATGTTCATGCATCAATTGATCCGGTCCTCAAGGACGGCCACATTTCAGTTTCAGGAGATCCGGAGAGGGTGCTTGTCAGTCAGAATAACATGATCACCCACGGAAGCCTTTTGTGGAACATTGCAGGCTTGCAGAGTAAACTAGAAATTGGAGAATTGATAGGTTTCATTGGAAAATATAGCATAGTATGCTTTCAGGAAACCTGGATGTGTGATATTGCAGATTTAAATGGCTTTTATTCCATTCACACATCTGCCAGAGCTTCTTTAGGTGGTCATAATAAAGGAGGGCTTCTTACTTTGGTTTCGACAACTTTAAATATAAGACTGGGAAAACTTGTCTTGATTCACCGCACTTTCAGATTATTAATATTCTGTATAGGAAATATTTGACACAGGTAGTTGTCAATTTTTATCATAACAATTTTAATGTTTTAAATACTAGTATTGCCCAAGAATTGGAAACTACACTAACAAAGCACATTGAGGAGATTAAGATGGATTTTGTTGTGCTCTGGGGAGGCGATTTTAATTGCAAGGTGTGCCCCCTTTCTAAGTGTTCGGCTTGTCATTTACCGATGGGGGCAAGCGAAGGTGGCCAACATTTTGACCACAACCCTTGTGGGAATATATTTAACTCGCTGCTGATAAAATATTCTCTTTTTTTAACTATTGATCTCCTAGAAGAAACCAGTGCCGATTTAGTAACATATGTTGGGAGAGGCCGAGGCACCCTAATTGATTTTATTGTCTTATCTGATTATTTTCACCCGTACTCAGTGTTTTGTAACATCCATAAAAATGGCTTTAGCGACCATTATCCTTTGTCATTAGAGCTGGTAACACCCTCTGAAGAATTAATTGTGTCCGCTAGAATATTGCCTTTGACTTATGACAGAATTAAGGGGCTTTTACGAAAATGGTCTGCTGTAAATCCTGACTCTGTCCTCAAGCAGATCATAGAGTCAAACTTAAGCCAAATTCTAGATTGCCTGGAAGACAACATCAATCCAGAATCTATGTTGAAATCCTTCAAGGCAATTATTGAGACAACTAGGGTGATACTTACCAAGAAATCAAGCTCTAAACAACAGAGCATCAATAGGTGGTTTAATAGCGAATGCACTCTACAGCATAATAAATTGGTAAAGGCCTTAAAAGTAAAACCAAGAAACCCCATGGAGATAAAATATTTACGGTATGCCTATAAACATGCGCTGAAGAAACGCAAAATGGAAATTAGGCAAGAAGCGTGGGGCCAACTCCATGTGGCATGTCAAAGTAAAGATTCTAGGCTCTTTTAGCGCACCGTAAACCAGGAGCACTTCAATAGCTCCAAAAATGGCAGTACTGACATGACAATCATGCCTGAATCCTGGGTAGACCATTTCTCAAGTCTTTACAAAAGTTGAATTAACTCATATGACAACCCTAACTTTCAATATGGGGCTCCCACCCTGGTACCGCCGACGTTAGATGAAGTGGACAGAGCCTTATCCCAGACTGTGAAAAATAAGGCATATGGTTCCGATGGTATACCTGCGGATCTGTTTTTAGCCAACCTTCCCTGTGGTTACCACTGTTAACAAATTTATTGAGATGTTATGCAGCCCAGGGTCCCCCTGACTCCTGGAGAACAGTAATAATAGTTCCTATTTTTAAAAAGGGAGACAGGTCGGACCCTAAGTGCTATCGACCCATATCTTTAATTGACAGTACCTGTAAAATTATGGGCCGAGTTATATTGGAGAGGTTGCAGACCTGGGTAGCCGAAAAGGGGAAGTTCTCTAATGTCCAATATGGGTTTAGGAGAGGTCTGGGCACAGTTGAACAGTGCCTCAACCTGCACCTGGTCATCGGCAAATACACCTTAGCCAGGCCTGGACCCCTTTATTTAGGGTTCATGGACCTGACGTCTGCCTTTGACTGGGTGCAGAGGGGGAGACTCTGGGAGAAGATGCTATCCATGGGCATTGAACCACCAATTGTCCACTTTTTAGCAGCAATGCATCAGGGTGTCACGGGTAGAGTGCGGTACGGTACAAATGGTGAATTAACCGCTCCAATAAAGATGGATCGCGGGGTCCGTCAGGGTTGCGTCCTTGCCCCTTTTTTATTTTGCCTGTATATTAATGATTTAGAGAGCAATCTTGATAATGGGAATATAGACGCACCGTTAATAGGCCGCAGATCTCTCCCAGCACTTTTATATGCTGATGATTGTGTGCTAATGTCCAGAACTGGGGTGGGGTTGCAGAGGCTTTTAACTGGTTTTAATAATTTTATGAGTGACCTTGCCCTGAAAACAAATGTCGCAAAATCTCATGTTATAGTGGTGGGCAAACACCCCACAATTTTAAAAACTTGTTTTATAAATAATGAAAAATTACTTTACGTACCCACCTTTTCTTATTTGGGCATTCTTTTTAATCAAAAAAATTCTTGGTCTCACTTAATTGAGGCAAGAATTGGGGTTTTTATCAAAATATTGAGGCCATGTTCAGATTCACAAAAAAACTAGGCTCTCGGCCTATAAAAACCATTATAGACATCTATAAAGCCCGCATGTGTGCCATCACTATGTATGGTGCCGGTATCTGGGGATTTTGTAATGTTACGGGATTGCAGAGGGCTGAAAACATGTTCTTGAAAAGATTATTGACAGTCCCGAAAAGTACTGCTGCCACGATTTGCCATAACGAACTAGGTGTGACCCCTTTATCTTTTCGTTTGCAACTAGCACCTCTTTTGCTTTGGCGTAACATCTGGGCAAAAGAAGAGACAGCCTTGAATCGTGCCATAATCCCTGACTGTTTAAAGTTGTATTGTGTAAAGAAAATTCCTTGGATTATGTATATCTATGATTTACTGGGGAAGTTGGGTTTATCAGAATGTATCGACACCCCCGGAAACATAGTCAAACTCTCAAGAGCTGAAATGAAAAGAGTTTTCCGAATTTATTCCTACTCAGTCAGAGATCATAAAGAGTTGACAAAGAAAAGGGTTGTTGAAAACTCATTGTTGGTCTGTTCCCCAGGCACTGAGCCCTATCTTTCTTTTTATTTTAATCATGTTAAGATGTTTTATCTCATAAGATTTAGGATGGGCACTGCTTATTTACTGGTTTCGTACCCACGTGATGCACATTGTGATGCTAAATTGGACCTGTGTCCTTGTGACTCACAATCGGAGCAGAGCACTTTACATTTTATGTTTTTGTAAACTTTATGCTATCCCAAGACGTTCTTTTTAAAACCATTATTAAGATTTTTAAATATAAGAAAGTGTAAAGCTTCACTACATCATCTCCTTCTTTTAAAAGATGAATTTATCTGCTTAATGATTTATAAGTACATTTCTTCCGCTGTTCGGCTCCGGAACTTTGTTGGAAAATGATTTTATTGTCGATTGATCAAATGGTTTTATTGTATATATGTCACAATTTTGGTTTTGTTAAATGCACGAAATGTTTACTTGTTTTATGCAGTCTTTTATGGTTGAATCTGCAGCCGAATAAAGATTTGTAATAATAATATAATATATCAACACAGTTACGCGGATCTCTCTGCCTCTCATGGCGGCGGACTCAAACGAGGGCGCGAACCTCAAATACGTAATTAAATCCTTAGTGGATAAACTAATGGAGATTGAGCCCAAATTCGTGAAGCAAAGTTTTAATCCAGCATGTGGCAAAACAAACACCCGACGCGTTTCGGTGCAGCCGCACCTTGGTCACGGGTCAAGGACTGTTTGTAACGGTTGATTACATATAGTGCACATATTCAGAAAATAGAAGTAGGACTGCATATCCCAAATGCATGTTTAGCAACAAGAAAAACAGCATCCATTTTGAAGTGGTAACTTCATATGCAGGATGTTCTATAAACCACAATCATTAGTTTCAATATACATTTACAGGTGCATGTGCAGCAAACATGCAAAAACGTTAAAATTATACAGTAGTTCACAACAAGTTAAAACGTGACTAAGCTAGATTTTTGAATTGCTAATTTTATAAAAGGTTATGTAATAAAAGTAGGATACTAGTAAAGGAAAAAATTCCTGGGTGCTGATTTTTTTTTTTTGGTTTTAAAAAATTATAAAAACAAGAATATATAAAACAGTGAAAAAAGAGGCATTAAAACACCACCAAACAGTAATGTGTAAAACATGAGTATATAAAAACTATAGAGGAACGCTCACAAACAAGGAGAATGTATCTCAAGATAGGACACTCTATTTTTAAAAATACGTGCGTTCCTCCCAGAGGTTCAAAATTAGTGAACTATTCAACATATTGCAATGAATGTAAAAATGGGGGAGGAACTGCCATTATTACTTATCACTCGGCATATGAGAGCCCTTCAAAGCTTTGTGCCTGATAATCCAGGCACGACTCAGAAACTTAGCCAGCCAACAAATAAAAAGCGTGCTTGAGTTAGTTTTGAGGATACGCAGGGCGACCTTATAGTCACGTGTGCCCATGGATTTACAGATTGGTTTTATCCATTTGGACCTGACGATAGAATAAGCCGGCCAAGCAAACAAAACGTGGGACACACTTTCCATCTATATATATGAACAAGGCTTTCCAAGCCGAAACTCGTAGACGTTTGTCTGCCATTTGCAACTTTTCATTAAAATCTAATTCCGCTTCTACGGAGTGCCGTCTCCCGAGTGATTTTGTTTCGGAGCTGCTTTGTATATATATATATATATAGTTATATAGGTAGTGATCAAGGCGGTACGCCGCCGAAACGCGTCTAGGTCGATTGTATGGATTAAAAAACTTCTTTTTTTCACCATCTCACGGAGTCAGTGCCTGTCTGTTCGCCGCCGTCAGGATTGGAGTTTAATATATATATATATATATATATATATAGATATAGATATATATGTATATATATTACCTACTGGCGGTCGCCAGTAGGTAGTTATAGTTAGAACCTAGTTTCCATAGGAAAAGCGTTTTTTGATTTGCCAATATCTTTGGCGCCGTTTGACGAATCTTTGCGAAATTTTCAAAACTAATGGGGCGCTCCAGTCAGCTCCTGTCTTGAAAGTTTTGGGGTGATTCGTCAAGCGGGGGATGAGAAAAAAGGAAGGTCCCAAAACGCGTTTTCCCCATGTTAATTTCTATAGGAAAAATTGGAACAGGCTACAGCCCGAACTGCTGAACGGAATTACACCAAATTTGGCAAAAAGGTAGGTCTTGGTCCGGAAAGCGACCTTTTTTTTAAATGGTGTAAATCCGTTCAGTAGTTCCTGAGAAATTAAAAAAAGAAAACTTTCGATATCTGAGCACCGAGGAGGAGTCGCGACTCCTCCCGGGCACGAGCTGACTTCTGATTGGCTGTCAACACTCCAAACCAGGAAGTGTTGGCAGCCATCTTGTGACTCGGTAACCCAGTCACAAGAAAACAGAAGAAAAAAAGGTGGAAAAACAAGAAAAGGGGTCAGAGTAGAAACACCCTGACCCCCAAGGCCTGCTCAGGGGGTCCCACAGGGAACCCAGGCCCAAAAAATGCATTTTTAAAAATAATTATGGCCGAATTCGCGCTGGGTTCGCGAATCCGGCCGAAATTATTAAAAAAAAACGAAGCGCTGGCTCCCGCGCTTCATTTGTTAAAAAGCCCCCGGGTGGGCCAGGTCCCGGGGGCAATTGTAAATTAAGGTGTGGGGGCCTGTGGGGGCCCCCACAGCCCCGGGGACCGCCACCTCTCCGGGGCTTCATAATTTATGTGCAGGGGGCACATGGCCACCCGCACTCCTGGGGACCGCCACCTCCCCAGGGCTTTAATTAAATAAAGGGAGGCCTCTGAGGCCCCCCCCAAGCCCCGGGGACCGCCACCTCCCTGGGGCTACCTGCAAAATTAAAGTGTGGGGGGGCTCGAGCCCCCCCACAGCGCCCAGGGGACCACCACCTCCCCGGGGCACTAATTATTTAAATTTGGGGGTCCGTTATGGACCCCCGGGAACCACCACCTCCCCGGGGCTTTAAACATATGGGAGGGGGGGCCGCGCTGCCCCCCTCCTGGAGCCCTTGATGGCCCTGGGGACCGCCACCCTTCCCGCCCTGTCATCGCAAACACTGCTTTGCTTCATTGAAGCGAGAGCAGGAAATCCTGCCCTGGGGACTGCCACCCTTCCCGCCCTGTCATCGCAAACACTGCTTTGCTTCATTGAAGCGAGAGCAGGAAATCCTGCTCTCGCTTCAATGAAGCAAAGCAGATTGCTTTTGAGCAAGGGGAGCTGCATGTCTGCAGCTCCCCTTGCTCAAAAGCAATGCCGGCTCCCGCAGGAGGCGGGGAGCCGGCGGGACCATAGGGGCATTGGGCTCCCCCCACAATCCCCAACGGTGAGGCCAGGCCCGAGGGATGGGGTCCTCGGGGCCAGAAGTGGCCTGGGAGGGGGGGCCACGCGGCCCCCCTCCCCTGCATTTTATTTAAAAAAGTTGAAAAAAAACGTCAGGCCGGCCCGGGGGATGGGGTCCCCGGGGCCAATAGTGGCCTAGGGAAAGGGGGCCACGCAGTCCCCCTTCCCATTAAATATTTTTTTTAAAAAGGCCCGGCCCTGGGGGATGGGGTCCCCGGGGCCAAAAGTGGCCCAGGGAAGGGGGGGTCACGCGGCCCCCCTTCCCTAGAAATACATTTTTTTTAAAAGGAGGCCATGCCCCAGGGGATGGGGTCCCCGGGGCCGAATTAACCCAGGGAAGGGGGGCCACGCGGCCCCCTTCCCTATAGATACATTTTAAAAAAAGGAAGCCATGCCCTGAGGGATGGGGTCCCCAGGGCCGAAAATGGCCTCGGGAGGGGGGCCGCTCGGCCCCCTTCCCGTTTTTGTTTTTTTTTAATAAAAAAGGGGTCAGGACCTGGGGGATGGGGTCCCCAGGGCCAAAAAAATGCTAAAAGAAGGGGGGCCACACAGCCCCCCTTCTAAAAAAAAATAGAAAAACAAATGCCCGCATCTCACCGGAGGCCCCGCCCCCTCCCTGCACCACTGTGCAAATGCGCCCCCTAGCGCGGTGTAAGTTGTGGAATTAATTCCCCTGGAATACTGAGGGTCCTTGGGGGCCAACTAGCCCACCAGGTTCCTTCAGTAAGCGCCACAGAGCTGGATTGCTGGGAGGTGGTCCGAGGCCACGCCCCTTTTTACAACACTCTGCAAACGCGCCTCTTGGCGCACTGCTGGTGGGGCGATGAGGTCCTCTTGCGTCCTGAGGACCTCAGGACACAAATGGACTTCATCCCCCGAGCAGTAGTGCGCCACGAGTCACGTTTGCAGAGTCGTGTAAAAAGGGGGCGTGGCCTTTGAGCACACTCAGTAATCTAGCTGTATGGGGCTTACTGGAGGTAACAGGTGGGCTAGTTGGCCCCCAGGGACCCTCAGTATTCAAGGGGACTTAATCCCCCAACTTAGAACACGCCAGGAGGGGCGTTTGCAGAGTGGTGGAGAAAGGGGGTGTGGCCTGTGTCCAGCCTTCAGCAGTCCCACTATCTGGGACATACTGGAGGTATTAGGTAGGCTAGTTGGCCCCTAAGGACCCCCAGCAGTGAAGGGGACTTCAATCCCCATCCAAGTGCGCGCCAGGAAGTGCGTTTGCAGAGTGGTGGGGAAAGGGCCAACTACCCCTCCTATTACCTCCAGTAAGTCCCACAGAGCAGTATTGCTAAGTTATCATAGCAGGCCATGTCCCCCTTTCTCCACCACTCTGCAAACGCGCCTCCTGGCAGAGTACGGGATGGGGGAAGAAGTCCAATTTACTCCTGAGGGACTTTGGGGGCCAAGAAGCCCTCCTGGTACCTCCTGTAAGTCCTACGCAGCGGAATTCCTGAGCGCTGGTCAGAGGCCCAGCACCCTTTCTCCACCACTCTGCAAACGCGACTACTAGTTAAAGAAGTGTTTGCAATGTTATAGGTTTCGCATTTGTTAGAGCTATTGGCAATGTAAATGTAAATGTTTTTTAATGTTTTTCGGAGTGGAGTGGATGTACGTTGTGTGTAGTGGAATTATGTGGTAAGTTGTGCAGTGAAATTATGTGGATAGAAAGTTTGTGGTATTTATTTTATAGGAATTATGTAGAGTGGGATTATGTGTTATGGAGAGTAATTATGTGGTATGGTAGTCTGTGTTGTGGAGTGGTAATGTCAGGTTTAGTCTTCCTCATTTCCATAGAAGCTCAACTATGAACTCAATGAGACAAAAAAAAGAAGGAATCACTGAGGAGCACTTCTGGACCTAGTCAGAGGTATGAGCAGGGCCACTGGAATTATGCGACTGTTTGGCTGCACCGACTTTCGCACAAATATACATTTTCTGCATTAGCCACATAATTCATCATCTGCTCCCTAATCTGTAGATTGGAACAAAAAAAGCCTTGTTTCTAGCTCAAACAGCTCAGACGTTACCAAAAATGCAGCGACAAGTGTTACAGCGTGTTGGAAGGCCCTTTGTAAACCTAGAATGGTCACCTGTTACTTATTGCTAAATGTGGGTGTTAAATTGTTACTGATGGTGTGCAAGCCACTCTTGCTTCCTTCTGCGCCTCTCTCTGCGCCTCTCTTGCCTCTTTCTGCATTTCTGTTGCTTCTTTCTGCACATTTCTTTCTTTTTCTGCACTTCTCTTGCCTCTTTCTGCAAATCTCTTCTACGTTCTGCATCTCTCTTGCCTCTTTCTGCATGTCTATTGCCTCTTTCTGTACCTCATTTGCTTCTTTCTGTACCCTCTTGCCTCTTTCTGCACCCTTCTTCCCTCTTTCTGCACCTCTCTTGCCTTTTTGTGTACCCCTCTTATGTCTTTCTGCACCTTTTTTGCCTCTTTCTGCACCTCTGTTCCTTCTTTCTGCACTTCTTTTGTTTCTTTCTGCACCTGACTTGCTTTTTTCTGTACTCCTCTTGCCTCTCTCTCCGCCCCTCTTCCCTCTTTCTGTACTTCTGTTGCTTCTTTCTGCACTTATCTTGCTTCTTTCTGCACCTCACTTGCCTCTTTCTGCACCTCACTTGCCTCTTTCTGCACCTCTATTGCCTCTTTCTGCAGTTCTCTTGCCTCCTTCTGCACTTCACTTGCCTCTTTCTGTATCTCTCTTGCCTCTTTGTGCACCTCTCTTGCCTCTTTCTGTACCTCACTTGCTTCTTTCTGCACCCCCTTTGCCTGTTTCTGCACCCCTCTTCCCTCTTTGTGCAACTCTCTTGCCTCTTTCTACACATCTCTTCCCTCTTTCTGCACCACTCTTGCCTCTTTCTGTACCTCTGTTCCTTCTTTTTCACCTGTCTTGTCTCTTTCTGCACCCTTTGTGCCTCTTTCAGCACCTCTGTTGCTTCTTTCTGCAGTTGTCTTACTCTCTGCACCCCTCCTGCCTCTATCTGTACCCCTCTTTCCTCTTTGTGCACCTCTCCTACCCCTTTCTGCCTCCTCTTGCCTCTTTTTCCACCTCTGTTGGTTCTTTCTGCACCTCTTTTTCTTTGTTCTGCACTTCACTTGCCTCTTTCTGTACCCCTCTTGCCACTTTCTGCACCTCTGTTGGTTCTTTCTGCACTGCTCTGGCTTCTTCCTGCACCTCTGTTCCAAATTTCTGCATCCCTCTTGCCTTTTCCTGCACCACTCTTCCCTCTTTCTACACCTCTCTTGCCTCAGTCTGCCCACCTGTTTCCTCTTTCTGCACCCCTTTTGCCTGTTTCTGCAACTCTCTTGCATCTTTCTGCAGTTCTCTTGCCTCCTTCTGCACCACACTTGCCTCTTTTTGCACCTCTGTTGGTTCTTTTGCACTGCTTTTGCTTCTTTCTGTACCTCTCTTTCAAATTTCTGCACCCCTCTTGCCTCTTTCTGCACCTCTTTTACCTGTTTTGCACCTCTCTTGCCTCTGTCTGCACCTCTGTTCCATCGTTCTGTACCTCTTTTGCCTGTTTCCGCAACTCTCTTGCCTCTTTCTGCAGTTCTCTTGCCTCCTTCTGCACCTCTGTAGCTTCTTTCTGTACTTCACTTGCCTCTTTCTGTACCCCGTTGCTTCATTCTGCACTTCCCATGCTTCTTTCTACACCTGTCTTGCTTTTTTCTGCCCCCCTGTTGCCTCTTTCTGCATTCGTCTTCCCTCTTTCTGTACCTTTATTGCCTGTTTCTGCATCTCACTTGCCTCTTTCTGCACTTCTCTTGCTTCTTTCTACACCTCTGTTGCTTCTTTCAGCAATTCTTTTGCCTCTTTCTGCAGTTCTCTTGCTTTTTTCTACACCTCTATTGCTTCTTTCAGCAATTCTCTTGCTTCTTTCTGCACTTCTCTTTCTTCTTTCTGCACCCCTCCGGCCTCTTTCTGTACCTCTCTTGCCTCTTTCTGCACCCCTCCTACCTTTTTCTGCACCCCTCTTGCCTCTTTTTGCACCTCTGTTGGTTCTTTCTGCACTGCTCTTGCTTCTTTCTGCACCTCACTTGTCTCTTTCTGCACTTCTCTTGCTTCTTTCTACACCTCTTTTGCTTCTTTCAGCAATTCTCTTGCCTCTTTCTGCACTTCTCTTCCTTCTTTTTGCACCCCTCTTGCCTCTTTTTGTACCTCTGTTGGTTCATTCTGCACTGCTCTTGCTTCTTTCTGCACCTCACTTGCCTCTTTCTGTACTTCTCTTGCTTATTTCTACACCTCTGTTGCTTCTTTCAGCAATTCTCTTGCCTCTTTCTGCACTTCCCTAGGTTGTTTCTGCACCTCTTTTGCAAATGTCAGTATCCCTCTTGCCTCTTTCTGCACCCTCTTCCCTATTTCTCCACCTCTTTTGCTTCTTTCTGCACTTCTCTTGCTTCTTTCTGCACTGCTCTTGCTTCTTTCTGTACCTCTGTTGCAAAGTTCTTTATCCCTCTTGCCTCTTTCTGTACCCCTGTACCCTCTTTCTGCACCTTTCTTGCCTGTTTCTGCACCTCTCTTGCCTCTTTCGGCACCTCTGTTGCTTCTTTCTGCACTTCTCTTGCCTCTTTCTGCACCTCTGACTTAGAGGTAGTTTTAATCCCCCTGCCCTATTATGTACTAGGGCCTTACAGGGGAGGTCATGCCAATCACAGGGGTACCCCAACCCATAGTGTACCCTAGTGTATGTAGGTGTTTTCACTGTATTCTAAGTGTCTTTCAGGATAGCACTTGCTCCGGGCCTGGTTAGTCAGAGTCAGTTACCACCAGTACCAGTCAGCAAAATGTTGTGGGCACAGGATGACTTTTCAACAAGGCCTCTTTCTGCACCTCTGTTGGTTCTTTGTGCATATCTCTTGCTTCTTTCTGCACTTTTCTTCGTCTTTCTGGACTTCTGTTGCATCTTTCTGCATTTCTCTTGCTTCTTTCTGCGCGTTTCTTCCTCTTTCTGCACATGTCCTACCTCTGTAGGAATAGTTAGAAATTAGCATTAAAAAACCTTTGAAATGCACTGAAAAAACCATAGGTTTCAGGGACGTTATAGTTAGAAATTATCATTTAAAATACCTTTGAAATTCACTGAAAAAACCATAGGTTTCAGGGACAATATAGTTAGAAATTATCATTTAAAAAACCATAGAAATTCACTGAAAAAACGACAGGTTTCAGGGACGCTATAGTTAGTTGGACATTTCACTCGTACAAAACCAGAGAAATTCGGCCGTTATAGTTAGTTGAGCTAACTATAACTCGCGCCCTGCAATGCACTGCTGATGACGTCACATATTACATCATTCATGACATGGTCAGTGACATCACTGATGACATCACTGATGACATCTCAAATGACATCACTGATGACATCACTGATGACATCACCCAGTGACTGTGTGTTTGTGTAAATTTTAAATATGTTTTATATATATATAGGCCAAGGTGTATTGAAGAATGAGTGGGTCACCATTGTCTATGCCGTTTTTGCCATTACTTGCATTACTATTAGTGGCATTTCACAAGCAGGGAGTCACACACACTTATTGTGCCCCCATCAAGAACACTCACAGACATAATCAAATGGATACTTTCTATGCTACCACTATAAGAATGCATGCATACCTGCGCACACACACACACACTCACACACACACAGACAAGCTCACAAATGCACACACACACACATACACCCACACACACACGCACACACACACACACACACACACACTTACAAACAGGCCCCCACATAACTGTTTCTTAATCTTCCATGGGGATTTAAGTCAGTTGTAATACCTTAGATGTGGATGGAATCCAGAAACCAATTATTAGTAAAGCCAATAAGCCTGCTATTTTCTTTTTACGAAAGTGCTTCTGCAGTGATTGGTCATTTTGTGTGGGTTACTGTACAGACTGTGGAGTGAGTGAATACAAGAATGAGTCAAAGGTTAGATGCATGGATTCACAAGAGAATGGGTGGCTGATTGGGTGAATGGATGAATCCATAGATGTGGGAGTGCACAGATGAGTGAGTGAATATATGAATGAGAGAGTGCTTGAATGGATTTATTTGAGCCTGCATACATTGACAGGAGGCTAGATGAAAAGAGGAGTTAATGGATTGATAAATGAGTGGTCATTGCTGTAGTTTTCTCAAAACTTTATCAGTTTATTCTATAAATCATGTGAGCCCCCATTGATAAATCCACAATCACCCACACACATAACCCCTGCACCCAGTTACTCACTCATCTGTACAATCAGACATACAAACTTGTGCATCAGTTACCAAGCACCTTCACTAATACAAAGCTAGACCTATTGGCTCTGCCAGTATTTTTATCTTCTTATGTGGTAGGACACTCTCCACTGAAACATTCAGTAGAGGGCAACCCACAGCTCGCATTTTGCCAAAGTTCACATCCCCACTCACCTTCCTCTGGTACTCTTGGTCTGTTTTCCTCATGTCCTCCATTTGCAGATCATGAACGTTTCCCTTATCGAGCCAATGAATGGCAATACTGCTGGGTTTCCTAAACCAGCTCTTGCAGAAGGGTGTGAATTATAAGCACCCAACTGTCATTTGCTTCCATTTTCTGGGGCCAAGCAGGTGAACTAGATTTAAAATTGTTTTCGCAGGACACAAATCTGCAGAGAGATGGTTCCAACCCAAAATCATTAAAATGAACTTCAACCATTTTGAACCAACTTTGATTAAGCAGCAGCTGCCCATGTAGCTGAGCTAGAAATGGACTGGCACAAATACAGATTCATTAGATGTGCATGGTGATCTACTTGTCTAGTAAGCATGCATGTTCTTATTCAAATAAACTGATATATTCTTTAAGCATGTGTGGATGATTTTGAGTCACACCTCTACATAGAACCGTTGCAAGTATTTCCATGGAAAGAATACATGGTCTCTTGCCTAAAGGTTGCCTCCAAATTTTCTCCAGCCCTTGGTGCCAATCAACCTTTTAGATATTTCTTCATTGAATCAAAACAGAGAATAGTAGCATCTAACACAAAGCCAATGCTAATATGTGAAAGGTCAAAATATATATGATGTCTTTCCTTCTTGAAACATTGGGGATTATAGAAGAAATCCTTTGCCTCTTCCTTTACCTGGAGATTATGGAAAGGATCTCAGTAGATTCACTAGCTAAATCAATTCTTTGGCTAAGGAGATTGGCCATCCGTCTTCTGCGGAATGAACCTGGGCAGTATAGATGGTAGATATTGCTTTGGATCCATGGAAGAGCAATATAATTGATCATAATGAATTCACTTCTGATGAGGAAGATGGAGGGTTGGAATAAATAAATTGGAGTTGAACATAGAATATTTGATGACTTATCTTTGATACTATCATCTGGGATCCACTCAATTACAACACAAAGCCTAACTAGAGATTATACACCTGGTTATGAACATTTACATGCAACCCTGATGAAGTCCCTTTAGGACGAAATGCGTTGGCTGGGCTGAATTCATGTTTACATCTACAAAAAGAATAGAAATAAATCAAGATTTTTTCATCAAGATTCCGTGACTCCTGTGCATTACTAATGTACACTCCCGTAATTACAGGTTGGATAATTTATATATTTGGTCTATATTAATTATGATGTCTGGGCATCATCAATGATGGAAATGTGAAGTTTCTAAAAAAGATTAATGATATTATCAATGATAACACGTGTAGATAATAGACACTCCTGTCCTGTATGTGCTAAGTAGTTTTGTGTAGTGATTAGTTGGCGGTAGAATCACAAACAGTTGAGTGTCTTGGTCTAACTAATGAACTAACACAGATAAATACTAGTGCGACTGTCCTATAGCCCTACTGCCTTTGTTTGTCTTATAAAACTAAGTAACATTTATCAAACCACGCAAGGTCACCTTGAGTGGCCCTGAGTGGTTAGATAAATCTGGAGTAAAACAACGCAGCGCTTGTCGCTGCGCTGCGTTACTCTGCACCAGGGAAGCGTCCCAGGGGTGGAGCACGGGTGTTCCCATGCATCCACCCATCGATTTTGGCACTTTTTCAGATTTCCCATTACTGGTATACCCGGAAATGCATCAAAATGCTACGTAATCCTAGGTGAGACATAACGGGGAGAAATATCTTTATTTCTTCTCGTTTATTAGTCTTTGTATGTGTGCTGCCTCTCAGGATTGTTTTTATGTAGAAGGTGTCTCTTCCTGCACAAAAATATTCCTTCTTACAGCATAGGCACCCTTGCAACATGGTGCAACAGTATCTGTGTTGGCACTAGGCAGCACATTGTGCGCCAGTGCAAGGTAAAGACATGAATGCGCCGAATAATGCTGAGTACAGCACATTCTTGCCCTTTCCCTATCACGCAGAGTGGAGTGGAATTATGTGGGTTGGATTGAAATTCTTAGTTGCAGAATTGTGTAGGGTGGTATTGTGTGGTGTATAGTGGATTTGTGTAGTGGAATTTGGGGAATTTGTGGCATAGTGAAAAGAAAGGGGTGAGAGAATAGATAGAAAAGGAGATAGAGAGGGATAGGTAGTTTGTGTGTGAAGTGGTTAATGATCTCCAGACAGAGGAGCAGAACGAGTGGGTGAAAAAGAGAGAAACAAGTGGGCAGCAGGCCATGGACGCATAAAGAGGGAGCATCTGTGTACGCAGAAGACACCCGAAAGAGAGGAGGAGAGCGTGGGCTTGAGGGACTGAAACCTTGAAAAGGCTCGGGAAAGAGATTGAGCTCAAAGACCTCAAGTGAACCACATGAGAGAGGCGGGAGGAGTGCGTGAGAGACCAAGAGAGAGGGGTGAGAGATGATACGAGAGAGAGGGACAAGTGGGAGGGGCAGCCGGGGGGAGGCAAGATGTGGACTAGTGCACATCACGATGAGGTACCGGAAGGCAGCATGTTTGAGCAGTTATTATAGAGAAGAGACGGATAGTGAGGGAGGGATGAGAGAGGCAGTGGGATTGCGAGATGAAAGGGGTAGTGGGATTGCGAGATGAAAGTGGTAGTGGGAGTGGGAGGGATAGATGAGAGGGACAGTGCATGTTTTGTGGAGAGATGACAGGGTTGGTGGAAGTGCGACGGAGAGATGGGTTGTTTTGGAATTGTTTTTTGTGGAAATGTGTGGCGTGGAATTGTGTGGTGTGGAGTTGTATAGTGGAAATATGTGGCATGGTGTGTGTAGAATTATGTGGATAGCAATTAAATTGTATTAAGTGTAACATAATTTTGTAGTGCAGTGGTGCTGAGATGGTTCTGCACTGATACTAAGGTGGTGGTGTGCTTGTGCGAATGTGGTACTGAGTGATACTAAGGTGATGCTGAGTGATGCTTTGATGGTGCTCAGATGGTGCTGTGCTCGTGCTCAGGTAATGGTGAGTGAAGCTGAGTCGGTGCTGCACTGGTGCTGAGGTGATGTTGCAATGGTGCTGAGGTGGTGTTGCGCTAATGCTGAAGTGGTGCTGCATTGGTGCTGAGTTGCTGCTGAGGTGGTGCTGGACTGGTGCTGAGGTGGTGCTGCACTGGTACTGAGGTGGGGCTGTGCTGATGCTGTGGTGGGACTGCATTGGTGCTGAGTTAGTGGTGCACTGATACGAGGTGGTGCTGTGCTGAGATGGTGCTGTGCTGATGCTGACGTTGTGCTGTGGTAGTGTTGCATGATGCTCAGAAGATGCTGCGCTGGTGCTGAGTGATGCTGTGGTGGCCCGGAGTGATGCTGTGCTGGTGTGCTGATGCTGAGGTGGTGCTGTACTGGTTGTGAGGTGGTTCTGTGCTGGTGCTGCAGTGCTCCTTGAGGTGGTGGTGCTTTGGTGCTGAGATGGTGCTGCGCTGGGGCTGAGTGACGCAGAGGTGGTTCCTGTGCTGGTGGTGTTGTGATGGTGCTCAGGTGCTGCCGAGTAATGCTTAGGTGGTGCTGCTGAAGAGGTGCTGATTGACACTGACTAGTGCTGAAGTGGTGCTCTGCTGATGATGATGAGGTGGTGTTGCAGTGGTGCTGAGGAGGTGATGAACTGATGCACTGGTGCTGAGGTGGTGCTGTGGTGGTGCCGAGGTGCTTCTGAGTGATGCTCAGGTGGTGCTTCAGTGGTGCTGAAGTAGTGCTGAGAGAAGCTGACTGGTGCTGAAGAGGTGCTGAGCAGATGCTGAGGTGGTGCTGCGGTGAGTGCTAAGGTGGTGTTTCACTGATGCTCTGGTGCTGAGGTGGTGCTGCGCTGATCAACAGCACGGCAAAGTTACCTCAATCTTGCACTTTCATAGGAGCCTGAAGTGCTCTTTTTAAAACGACGTTTTGAACTTTTTGATGCCAGAGAGGGAACATTGAAATGTAAGAGTGTAAAAACAGTCTGTCACTTTTGTTCCTAGCGCAGAAAGGCATTTTATTCTCTGCGTTTGCCCGGCGTTTATAACTAAAAGAAAACATTGTTTTGACAGAAGAAAAATAAAAAGGCTGCATGTTGATTTGTAAGGGTGCTCTAAGCAGGTAATGCCAACCTTGTTGTAGGCAAACAGAGACTGCACTTCGTAGGTCTCCTCCACATTTCAAGCATTCCTACATGATCAGGGAAGAGAGGGGGTTAGAAAGGAAGGGAGATGAGGAGACATAAGAGATCAGATATGGGCAAGGTGGGGAATGCAGATGGGTAAAGCGATGTGGAGGAGGAGATGGCTGGTGCAGAAGGGAGAGAAGGCAAAAGGACAAATGGAGGGATGTAAACATGTAAGCAAACCTAGAACACTAGGTCACCATCATGGACACTGTGTAGCAAACACCAGCAAGCACAGGAAAAGGTCTTCCAATGAGAAGCAAAGGAGTTGCTTTTTAAAACACATTGTCAATCTTTTTACAGCATTTTTAATGCATCACGAAAAACTCATTGGGCTAGTGGCAGCTGAAATCCGAGCATGTTCAATATGGAAGGCAACGTGCAAGTAAATATGTTGCCTATATAATGAGCAGCTGTTGTCTGAAGTACCCTAACTCCACCCACGAGATGGCATACAATTAAGAGTTCTAGTGCTACTGCAGCGTGTGTCGTCATTGTCCTCCTGTTAACCTCCTTTAAGAAGCTGGCAGCATGCAGGTCCTGGAATGACATGCGAAAACCGAGCCCTCTCTCTCGCTTGTAACATATGAGAAATGGTGCTGTGGGGCATATTAAACCAGTTCACCCCCTCCCCTTGGGAGGAACTCCAAAACAGAGAAGGAAGTTACAGCAAGTTTATGCTTCTGAAGAAGCGTGTGCAACACTGTGTCCTTTTCTAGAAGAGCAGAACCAAATACACATGCAGAAAGCAGAACTGCCTCTGTAAGCTGCACATGACAAAAATAAACATGCTCCCACATGAGAAAGCATTCCTGAGCATCCACAGGAGAAAATAAACTGCCCCATTAACTCCACAGTTTCCAGCAAACTGTAAACAAGCCAGCCTGGGAGCTGCCTTCCGAGAGAAAACAAAAGAATGTCAGCCACATGGCAGGAACTGGGAGGGATGAATGCTGCAATAAAATGTAAGCAGCAACGGGTCTGAGCACCCATAGTGTAACATGAGGTTGAAAACATAATAAAATAGCCCCCCCCCATGAGCAGATCAACAGAACAATGCGTAATGATATTGTACTAAGTCGCTGCTCCTTGGAGGAAAAAGGAGGGACAAAGAGGCAGGACTGGCCACTAGCAAGCAAGGATTTTTAAAGGACACTGAAACCAACAAATGAGAAGCCTGGGAATGGCTTTATGCCCACAGACATGTATACTAAAGTATACAAGATGTCGTACGCTTACGCTCGACCTAAAAATAGTGGACTGCGACTAGCGACCGAAGTCGTGAGGGGACCCAGAAGTCTTAGGATGGCTGGAGGGCCAAGGAACCACCCAAGTTAAGGACCCAGGAACCCCACGGCGGCCATGTGCTAAGTGAATACACAACCACATGCTCAAGGTATGTCAATGGAGAAGTCGCGGTTACAATTCTTAGGAAAAAGGACCCTTCCCAGAGGACTTAGAAGACACCCCATGGAAGATGGTTGGTTTGAGAGTCACCCCACCCGTGGATACCCAGGAGACCAGGTTACCTGCCCCAGGGGAGCCAGGTGCATAGGTATGAAGTGATGTCGGGAACCACCGTAGACCCCAATGGAGGACTTCAAGTAGATGCTACTGGCGAAGAAGCTGGAAGAGTGTGTTGGAATCCAAGGGTGGATTTAAGCAGAAGAGAACCTGTAAGCAGAGGGGCAGAGTCTAGGTCACTGAGGAGTGACCAGGAGGCACAGGAGTCGAGTGCCCACCAATGTCGGCTGTCACAGGAGAGTTGACGGTGCCCTTGTTTCTGCAGCTACATGGACCCAGTGGCCCTGAGGACGACCAGGAATGGTGTACGAGCTGTCCCCTGTCGAATGTCGATATCCAAGGGGGTTGGTGTCCAGCAGGAGCACCACCAGGCCTTAGCAACGGCAACACGGGGAAAAAGACGAAGAGGTGCAAGGACGGGTCCAGCAAGGTCCAAGAGACTCACCAACTTCAAGTATGTCAGAATAGACCCGAGCAAGCAGGGGAGCCTACTGGAATCAAAGAAGACCCTCGATAGGGCCCAAAGATCTCTGGAGACGAGAGTCTCCCAGCCTTAGCAACAACCAGCCGATGTGGTGCACAGGTGCGCAAGACCTCTGACCTTCCTGGTCACTGATCTCCCCCATGCAGCTCCACCAGTAAGGGTCTCCCCTTGAGCCCGAGCTCCTCCCCAGGTAGGTGTTTGAGGCCCTCCTCTGCCTGCAGTCTCCTGCCTGCGCCTCATCCCTGGTGGTCTAGTGGAAGAGCACCCTGCTCTTCTGCTTCCGCTCCGTTCTGTGTCCTCTGTCTTCTCTTTGCCTTTTTCTCTTCTGCCTCTCTTTCTCTTTTGCTATTTGGCCACTCTCTCTCTTTTTCTCTTTTACCTCTTTGCAACTCTTCGCCTCTCTCAATTGCCTCTTTTTGCCACTTTCTCGCCTTTTGCCTCTTTGCCTCTCTTTCCACTTTTTTCTCTCTGCATCTTTTCCCTGGGTTCGCTCCCTCTTCCCTCTAATGCTGCCCCGGCGGCCCTTCCCCCCAGCGTGTCGCTCTAGCTCCCGCCGCCCAGCTGATCGCCCTCCCCGACCCCTACTTAATGGCGGCCGCTGCGAGGCCGCGCTGCTGGCACGCCAAAGGCAATCCAATTTGCACCTGTCCGAGACCCAACCGTGACCAGCGCCAGGGACTCTGGTCCCCCGACGGTACGACCCCAGCACCCTCCATGCTCTCAACACCGGACGCAACAACAACTGCCAGCTCTCGACACCAAGCAACACCCAAGGCCTGATCTCTTGCCACCGCACCTTCACCCACCTCCAGAACCCAGCAGTAGCCCCCACCCCACCGGAAGCCAGCGGACACAAACCACTGAACTGCATCCTCCTCAATGTACGCTCCTTGTACAGACACGCCATAGAAATCTGGGACCTCCTCAACACTAAAACGCCCGACGTCGCCTTCCTCACAGAGACCTGGACCAACTCAACCTCTGCACCCGACATCGCAGCCGCCATCCCCGATGGCTAAAAGATCCTAAGGAAGGACCACCCCACCCACCCAGGAGGGTGCCTCGCCATCATCCACAAATGCTCCCTTCGCATGACAACCAATGACTTGGACAATGCCTTGCCCCCCATGGAACACATCCACTTCCAGATCCAGTCCAACCCCAGAACGACGCTTTGCAGAACCCTCGTCTACCACCCATCTGGCCCCCGCACTCCGTTCACAAATGTCAACACTGCCCCTGAGTGGGGGCAGGGACTGAGTGTCCCTGCCCCCACTCACACAGCAGGACACACTCGACCCCCTCTTCGCTGGAGGAAACAGCATCTTCTTCAGCCACACCATGGAACTCCTCTTGACTGACCACCACTGCATCCACTGCTCCTTCAAAAAACCCACCACACACAAGCATGCACGCCACCCCCATGCAGAAACTGCAACAAAGTATCCCAAGAACACCTCACCTCCGCCCCACCATCCCCAACTATGACAGACGCCAACACTGTGGCAAGCAACCTCCACCAATGGATCGCCAACTGCGCCAACACACTCGCCCCCCTTCAGAAGACTAAAGGACGACTCAACAAGAAAACAAACTGGTTCACCACGGCACTCCTGGAATCCAAGTGCTCTTGCCGACGACTGGAATAGACATGGAGAAACAGAAAAACTCCGAAAACTCACACCGCCTACAAAACAGCCACCACAGCTCACCACCAACTCATCAAATACACAAAGAAGAATTCTTCTCCATCATACAGGAATTTGCCAAACCCAACAGCGAGACAACAGACGTCCCCCCTCCCAAGACCTCTGCAACAGATTCAGCTCCTTCTTCCACCTCAAGATCAAGAGGCTCTATGATAACTTCAACGACCAAGACCTCTGCATTGCCTCAACCCCCATCCCCAGCGATGCAACCCACAGACCCTTCTCACCTGGACCCCACTCACAACAGAAGACACCCTAAAGACCATGAAGAGCATCCTCTCCGAAGCACCTTCAGACCCCTGCCTGCCACACATCTTTCACAGGGCTGCCACAGCCATCGCACCCGAGCTAGGTCGAACCATCAACTGCTCCCTCAAGACCGCCACATTCCCCTACAACTAGAAGCGTGCCGAAGTCAACCCCCTCCTGAAAAAACCCTCCGCAGACCCGGCGGACCTCAAGAACTTCTCGCTCCTTCCTTTCACATCCAAGGTCATCGGAAAGGTCATCAACACCCAGCTAGCACACTTCATCGAAGTCAACAACATCCTAGACAACTCCCAATCTGGATCCCGCAGCAACCACAGCACTGAGACCGCCCTCCTCACCGCCACAGATGAAATCCGCGTCCTCTTCAACCAAGGCCAAATGGCAGCCCTCATCCTCCTGGACCTATCAGCAGTCTTTGACACCGTCTCCCACCGCACACTAACAACCAGACTCCACGACGCCGGCATCCAAGGAAAAGCCCTAGAGTGGATACGCTTGTTCCTCACGGGCAGAACACAGAGAATAAGATTCCCGCCCTTTTTCTCAGAACCAACACAGACCAGATGCGGAGTTCCCAAAGGATCCTCCCACAGCCCCACCCTCTTCAACATCTATATGGCCCCCCTCGCAACCATTGTCAGAAACCATGGGCTCAACATCGTCTCCTGTGCCGGTGACACCCAACTCATTCTCTCCCTCACCAAGGAACCCAACGTCACCAGGCAGAACTTCCAAGAAGGATTGGCTGCTGTTGCAACCTGGATGAAGAACAGCTGCCGGAAACTCAACTCAGAGAAAACAGAAGTCCTCATCCTCGACTCCACCCCCTCCACATGGGACGACACCTGGTTGCCCGCCGCTCTCGGAAACCCACCCACAAACGCAGACAGACCATGCACTCAACCTCGGCATCATATTGGACTCATCGCTCACTATGAATCGCCAGATCAACGCCGTCTCCTCCACATGCTTCAACACCCTCCACAAACTGCACAAAACATTCAAATAAATACCCCAGACTCCAGGAAAACGGTCACTCATGCCCTCATCACCAGCAGACTCGATTATGGCGACTCCCTCTATGCCGGAATCAACAAAAAACTACCCTGCAAACTCCAGACAGTCCAGAACGCCGCAGCCAGACTTATCCTCGATATCCCAAGGCGCAACCACATCACCAAACCGCAACCTCCACTGGCTCCCCGTCGAAAGAAGAATAACTTGCATGCTGGTCACACACGCCTACAAGGCCCTCCACAACATCGGACCACAATACCTCAACAACTGCCTCTATTTCCATACCTCCAAGAGGAACCTCTGCTCAGCCGACCTCGCCCTAGCCATTGCCCCACGCTTCTACAAGAACAGAGCAGGTAGAAGATCCTTCTCCTACCTCGCAGCCAATACCTGGAACGACCTCCCCCTTCACCTCGGGCGAAGTCTGACGCTGCACCAATTCAGGAAGGACCTGAAGACCTGTCTCTTCGAATGATCCTATAGGAGCTGCTCACACCCCCTATCAAGCGCCTTGAGACCCTAACTGGCGAGTAGAGTGCTTTACAAATACCTGATTGATTGATTGATCAAAGAAATTGCAGAACCGTCTCCTGTGTTACTGAACCTATTGGAGTCCGCAGGGCCCAGGATCAGCCAAACGGTCAGCTACGTTGCACTTCTTCACTCCAAGGGAGATTCCTTCCGGTGTCTTTAGATGTCCATAGGCCTTGGACAGAGCCTGTATGGAGCACAGACACTGACAGCACGGTGGGCTTGCAAAACAAAGAGATTAGGAGCTGACGAAGTCGTCCTGTGTAGGAAAGTAGGATCTGCTTCTTATGGTTACCCCACTTTTTGCTTCATGTGATGACTAGTCTGACTGGGATCCTGCTAATCAGGACCCTAGTCTATCTGCTTTCTCCCTAAATTGGTAAGTTCAGTACTTAGGTACATCCCAGATTGGATACTGGGGTACCCTTGTCAGTCCCTAGTATATGGTACCCATCTACCCAGGGCATACCAGCCTTCTTGACCGGGACAGCACAAAATCGTTGCTGCTGACCAGAGACACATTTCTGCCCTCCTGCTGCTGAGCCAAGCTCGAGGAGAGGAAGGTGGAACAATAGGCATCCTGTCACAGGGAGGTGTGACCACCTCCCAGACAGGATTTAGTGTATTAGGACTGGGTGGGTGCACTTGCCAGCGCCAGAAAGTCTGCATGAGGGGCACATTTGGTGTCCCTGTGCATAGTCCAATTCAAACCAGTCCTGGGAGCCGTGGGCTCCCGCTCTGGTGCGAAACTGGACAAAGGACATGGGAGTAAAACCCCCTGTCCAGACCCTCCCCAGGGAGGGTCCGCTGAATCATCCTAACCATTTCCCTAGGAGACTTAATGGCTTACCTGGGTGTAGGTCCCTAGATTTGTCGTGGGACAAGATTCAATTCCAATACCACTTCAACTTCGACAGTCTGGACACTCTGTACTTCTCTGGACTTTGTAAGGGCCCAACTTCATCCCCCTGCTTGTCTGCTGTAACGTCGGTGTCCGTGCTTCATACAGAAACCCTTCAAGGCCTGTGGAGCATCAAAGACACTTGAAGCAATCTCCCTTGAGGTGAAGGAGTCACTTCCCTACATTCGCAGGCACCTCAACACTACTGACCCGTCTGCTGATCCCGAGCTCCTGCGGACTTTGAAGGGTCCAACAACACAGGTGGTAGTTTTCTTCATCCCTCGAGGCACGAGCTGTCCTTTCACCAAGTTTGAGGCCAGTATCCCTCGTGGGGCTGCAATAACCGAACCTCTGTGCACCGCGTACTTTTGCAAGTGTAAAGGCTTGTTGGCAACTTTGCAACAAGTGCATCGGGCTCTGAGTAGCCTCAACCTCTGGCAACTTCTTACATCAAGATCTTAAACCACATTGCATTGTGTGCACAGTGGCCTGCTGTTTTGGTAAACTGCCCAAGGTCCTCCTGCGACTCCAGTGCCTTCGGCCTTTGGGTCCATTTGAGGGTCACCTTTGTTTTCCTTGGGCTCCCCTAATTACTCAGGGCCTGCCCTGATTCCCCTGCTTGTGGTGAGTCTCCTGGACCTTGCTGGTCCCAACCTTGTACCATTTCGACTTCCTGCGTGGGTTGCATTTGTCAAGGCTTGTTGGTGCACCCGCAGGACACCGACCTCTCAGCACTCAACATCCTTCATGGGACAGCCCGTATGTGGCTCCTGGTCATCCTCAGCATCGCGTGGTCCCCACAGCTGCAGAGTCAACGTCATCGACATCATCCGTGAAGCACCGGACATCAGAGGGCATTCGTCTTCTAAGTCTCCTGGTCACTCCAGAGTGACATAGACTCTGTCCCCTCTGTTCTCAGGTGCTCTTCTTCAAGAATACACATTTGGATTCCCACGGATACTTTCTCCTCCTCCAGCAGCGGCACTTTCCTGAAGTCCTCCATTGGGTTCGATGGCAGTTTCCGACACCACTTCACCCCTATGCACCCGGCTTCCATGGTATAGGTAATGTGGGTACTAGGGTATCCATGGGTGGAGTGGCTCTCCAACCTTCTGTCTTCCACGGGGTTTCTTCAGGGTCCACTGGGAAGGGTCCTTAATCTTTAAAAATCCAACCGTGACTTACACGTAGAGTTGTACTGAGTCCACAGGTGTGTTCCCACTCTGCTCGCGCTCTCCGTGGGGTCCCTATCTACTTGCCTTGGGTGGTTCCTTGGGCCCCCAGCGATTCTATGTCCTCTCAACATTGTCCTGACTCGAGTCGTTGTTCTTATACCACTTTCTTAGTATATGGTTTGGTCCTCCCCTGGGACCCACTGCGTATTAGTGTTATTTACTGTGATTTGTTTGCTAAAGTATTGTGTGCTTTGTGTCTGTCTCCATGTGGGAGATACTGTAACGTACTAGATAGTGTTATATAATAAATACATATTTTTATAAATACTTTGGGCCCGATTCACAGAAGTAACTTACGACAAAATCCTAAACTTACTACCATTTTGGTATTCACAGAATGAACTTACTCATTTTGGTATTCACAGAATGAACTTACTCATTTTGGTATTTACAGAATGAACTTACTCATTTTGGTATTCAAAGAAGGCACTTACACATTTTGTGTGAACTTACACATTTTGTATAACTTACTCATTTTGTGTAACTTACTCATTTTGTGTAACTTACACATTTTGTGTAACTTACTCATTTTGTGTAACTTACACATTTTGGTATTCACAGAAGGCACTTACTCATTAATGAGTAAGTGCCTTCTGTGAATACCAAAATGAGTAAGTTCATTCTGTGAATACCAAAATGGTAGTAAGTTCATTCTGTGAATACCAAAATGGTAGTAAGTTCATTCTGTGAATACCAAAATGAGTAAGTTCATTCTGTGAATACCAAAATGAGTAAGTTCATTCTGTGAATGCCAAAATGAGTAAGTTCATTCTGTGAATACCAAAATGAGTAAGTTCATTCTGTAAATACCAAAATGGTAGTAAGTTTAGGATTTTGTCGTAAGTTAGTTCTGTGAATCAGGCCCTATGTGTGGTTCTTTTTCATTTAATCTATACTATAAGATTGCATTCTGGTAAAACAAGCAGCTTTACACTCCTTCAAGACTAAGCCTGAAGGCTGCTCTCCACAGCTAACACTTAGAGAGCTTTCTAAGGTTACCTAAGACCTCTTAAATTACCATAAGGGTTCTCTGGACTGGTGCAATGTGCCCACTTACATTAGTGGACACAATATACCAGGCCAGCTTCTCACATCCTGGTTGCACTCTTGGTTCCAAAGCAAGTCCGATGAGGTCAGTCTGACCCGGTCAGCACGACACAGTCAGAATGTCCAGACGGTTTGAAGAGGATGCGTTTTAGATCTGAATCGAATCCCACGACGAATCTCGGGAATCACCGTCAGTTAATCCCTTAAGTACCTCAAGGAAAGGGTTTGGATGATTCAGGGGTCCCTCCCAGAGGAGGGGCTGGGCAGTGGGGAGGATACTCCCCTGTCCTTCGTCCAGTTTCGCACCAGAAGTATGCAAATGTGCCCTCAAGCAGTCTGAGTGGCGCTAGCAAGCGCCCCCACCCTGTTCCAATACCCTAAACCCTGTCTGGGAGGTGGTCACACCTCCCTGTGACAGGATACCTATTGTTCTGCCTTCCCCTGCTTGAGCTTGGCTCAGCAGCAGGAGGGCAAAATCGTGTCTCAGGTGGACAGCAGCCCTAGGTTGCTGTTCTGTCCTGGAAGACTGGTACTGGGAGTACTGTGGGCCTCCCGGAGGAGATTTACAGTGCATGGAATCATACCTCCCACACCGGTTACGGCGTGGGGGTATGATTCCAACATGTTTGATACCAATCTTGACCTGGTTCATTATAGCCAGTTTAGAGATGGTCATCACGTAATGATGCATGGCCACTCTATATATCGTAATGGCTGAACCTGACAACCCAGGAGAATGGACTCCGATGGTTGCAGCGGAGTCCTGCTCATGCAGGGGCACCCTCACACTTAGAACCGAGCACCCTGCCTTCGGGACTGAAAGGCCTACCAGAGAGGTGACTTATAGGTTTTAACTGCAGTGATGTTAGATGTAAGGAACCATATCTTTCGTGAGAGGTGCAAGCACCAACTCACACAGGCTGCAATGGCAGGCCTGTATTCAGAGTTTGGAGGGTCCCCTATGGGTGGCATAATACATGCTCCAGCCCAGGGGGGACCCCTGGTGTACCTAGGCCCTGGGTACCTTAGCACCATATACAAGGGACTTACTAGGGTACACCAGCAGTCAATTAGGAATGTACCAAGGTACTCACCATAGCCAATTTAGGGAGGAAGCACAGTGACTGGGGTCCTGATTACCAGGATCCCAGTCAGACTAGCCAGAACAACAGTATGACACCAGAAAAAAGTGTGGGTAACCATGAAAGCAGATCCTACTTTCCTACACACTCAATTCCATATGGCGTGGTGATACGGTAAACTGGAGTATTTTTCAGAGTAAGAGTAGTTGTAGAGTCATGCTTCTAGTGAGAACCATTGGAACCAGTGGGTGCCACAGGTTCTAGTAATTGACCAATTAACCATAAGATATGGATCCCTAAGCTGTGGCACCTGCGTTCCCATTTTTCTATGCGTCTATCAGAATGACCAGACCACTCATAATGAGGGCCTTTGTGTCAAACAGTATCTGCCTTCCAAACCCTCTCCACCTCCGAAATACCCTTAGGTACTTGACCGATTCAATCAATTAGGGGAATTGTAAGCGCGCTACTTACCTGTGAGGGTCTCAAGGCGCTGGGGGGAAGGAAGCAGCTCTGCTCAGTCGAAGAGCCAGGTCTTGAGTGTCTTCCTGAAGATGTTCAGGGAGGGGGCGCGTCTGATGTCGATCGGGAGCTCGTTCCAGGTCTTGGCTGCGATGTAGGAGAAGGCTCTTCCACCTGTTCTGGCTCTGCGGATGCGCAGGGTTTCGGCGAGGGCGAGTTCCGCGGATTGGAGGTTTCTCTTGGGTACGTGGAAGGTGATTCTCTCGTTGAGGTATTGGGGTCCGGTGTTGTGGAGGCATTTGTAGGTGTCGGTGAGCATCTTGAAGGTTACTCTCTTCTCGACGGGGAGGCAGTGGAGGTCTCGCAGGTGTTGAGTGATGTGTTCGTGTCGAGGGATGCCAAGGACGAATCTGGCTGCGGTGTTCTGTATGGTCTGGAGTTTGTGGAACAGAGACTTGTTGATCCCGGCGTAGAGGGCATTTCCATAGTCCAGTCTGCTGGTTATGAGTGCATGGGTGACGGTCTTCCTTGATTCGGGGGGATCCATTTGAAGGTCTTTCGTAGGATGGGGAGGGTGTTGAAGCAGCTGGAGGCGACGGCGTTGACCTGGTGGGTCATGGAGAGGGAGGAGTCGAGTACGATGCCGAGGTTTCGGGCGTGGTCCGTGGGGGTGGGAGGGCTGCTGAGGGCAGTCGGCCACCAGGTGTTGTCCCATGCAGAGGGGGAGGGTCTGAGGACGAGGACCTCTGTCTTCTCCGAGTTGAGCTTCAGGCAGCTGCTGCTCATCCAGGATGCGACATCATTCATTCCTTTCTGGAAGCTGAGTTTGGTGGTGACGGGGTCCTTGGTGAGGGAGAGGATGAGCTGGCTGTCGTCGGCGTAGGATACTATGCTGAGTCCGTGCTGTCTGACGATGGTGGCGAGGGGGGCCATGTAGATGTTGAAGAGCGTGGGGCTGAGCGATGATCCTTGGGGTACTCCGCAGTTGATTTCCGTGGGTTCAGAGAGGAAGGGTGGTAGTCTGATCCTTTGGGTTCTGCCAGTGAGGAAGGAGCGTATCCAGTCGAGGGCGGTTCCCTGTATGCTGGCCTCGTGGAGTCTGGCGGTGAGTGTGCGGTGGGAGACGGTGTCAAAGGCTGCAGAGAGGTCGAGTAGGATCAGGGCCGCGGTGTGTCCTTGGTCGAGGCGGGTGCGGATGTCGTCTTTGGCAGCAAGTAGAGCAGTCTCGGTGCTGTGGTTGCTGCGGAATCCGGATTGGGAGGGGTCGAGGATGGAATTTTCTTCGATGAATTTTGTTAGCTGGGTATTGACGATCTTCTCAGTGACTTTGGCCGCGAAGGGGAGGAGGGAGATGGGTCAGTAGTTCTTGAGGTCCGTGGGGTCTGCTGAAGGTTTCTTGAGTAGGGGTCTGACTTTTGCGCGTTTCCAGTCGTTGGGAAAGGTGCTGGTCTTGAAGGTGGTGTTGGTGATGCGTCGTAGTTCTGGAGCGATGGCGGTGGTGGCTCTGTGGTAGATGTGCGGTGGGCAGGGGTCCGTGGGGGCCCCTGAATGGATGCCTTTCATGGTCGAGGTGGTGTCTTCGGTGGTGACTGGGGTTCCTCTTTAGAAACTCCAGACCCTGATAGGAATACTTGGTACCCAATGAGCAGTGAGATAATAGACAAGGCTCAGTCACACTATGGGAAAAAGACAGTTAGGGCATGATTTAGATCTTGGCATATGGGTTACTCCGTCACAACAGTGATGGATATCCCATCCGCCGAAAAAAAATCCCATTACATCCTATAAGATTTATATTTTGGTGGATGATATATCCGTCACCGTTGTGATGTAGTAACCTGTCTGCCGATATCTAAATCAGGCCCTTACTCAGGAGAGCACTACCTATAATACTTATTATATATATATAATATTTCATAACAATTCCACAATTTCAAAACTTAATTCATCACATATCATTTTTCTTTCAATGTTTCTTTCCTAGTTATAAAGTCTGCTGTAGATCACAATGTGAAACTTTCTCAGTTCACCTTGCATGATTCCAGAAAAACACACATTTGTTTTTATGTCCGGATCCCCATCTAGATAACTATTCACACTTAATAAATACCTTGATTAAATTATCTTTTGACCTTAAAACTCCACTACAGTTCTATGCTATTTGTAACATCAATAGCTATATTTTATTGCAGGATTATGCAAATCTGAAATTGAAGATGAAATACCTTGATTTTCGAATCTCTGATGCCATTTAGATGTAAACGTCTACTGAGAAAAAATGCAAAGGCGATTAAGAATCATTTGGTGGTTTGAATATGAAAGGTATTATATTTCATTTACCGAACAACATCTTAGCAAACTTAAAGGTTAACAGTATCAAAGTAAGCAGTTGGCCCTATGCTCAGTAATGTCACTATAAAAACACAGAGAGTGTAAACTTCAGGACTGTGTAGTGCTGAGCACACCTGTTAACACAAAAAACAAATTCGTACAAGCATAATTTTTTTTCTTTTTTCGGTGCATCTACTGGTTGTGTGGTTTTGTAACCATTTTCTTCACAAAACAGTTTTGCAAAAAAAAAATCTAAAATAAAAAAAGTTTGCATATTTCAAAAAAACAGTAAACATTGTTAAAAAAGAATCCCTCATACAAGACAAAGCCACCCTGTCAGAACGCGCTCATGGCTGGCTCACCATACAGTCCTATAACAAAGCTTCACCTCAAGCATACCTCCACACTAGCTTCTCTAAAACCACCAAAGAGAATTTCCTGAGATTCCACCTAGGTTTACTGCCTTCTGCATACCACAAGAATGAATGAATGAATGAATATGCATTTCTAGAGCGCATGGCTACCAAATAGGCCTCCCAGCGCTAAAGGCAGTAACATCACCGTGCAGTAGTCAGGAATCACGGAAACAGAAAAGTTTTCAGAGATTTACGAAAGGCCAAATAGTTGTCCTCCAGGCGTATGTGATTAGGAAGTTGGTTCCAGCACTTTGTTGCGGTATATGCAAACATACGTCCACCGCTCCGCGATCTATGTATCCTGGGAACTACTGCTAGATGTTTATTCTCGGAGCGTAGAGATCTCTTAGGATGGTAGGGGGATATGATAGATCGAAGGATCGGTGGACCCTCGGCTGAGAGAGTTCTATGGACAATGCACAGTGCTTTGAACTGAATTCGTTCCGCAACTGGGAGCCAATGAAGAGAGGCAATATGTGGTCTTGCGGATACCCGGTTAGGGACCCGCATAAGGAGGCGTGCTGCGCAATTTTGCACAGTTTGTAGTATTTTAATGGTTGAGCACGGGGAGCCTAAGTACAGCACATTGGCGTAATCAAGTCTAGAGAGGATTAGTGCTTGTACCAGCAATCTTCTTGCAATGAAAGGCAGCAGAGGGAGAATTCTCCTAATCATCCTCAGGATCCCATAACAGGTACCTGCCACCTTCCGCGCCTGCTCCTTGAAATTAAAGTTATGGTCCAGCCATACACCAAGACTTTTAATCTGATCCTTGGGAGGTGGCATTGGACCTAAGCATCTCGGCCAGAATAGATTGCCGTCTTTGGGGGAAATATTACCCAAAAACATCCACTCCGTTTTTGCCCCATTGAGTTTTAAGAATGAGCCATCCATCCATGCGGAGACCTTATCTAAACAGTTGGCCAGACTGATTTCCACATTGTCAGATTGGTTCAAAGACACAATCAGCTGGGTGTCATCTGCATAGGTGGCAATCTGGATGCCGAAAGGTTCTACAATTTTGGCAAAGGGGCTCATGTAAATATTAAAAAGCGTGGGGCTCAGGGACGAGCCCTGAGGCACCCCGCATCTCAGAGGCATACTTTCGGAAATAGAGTTATCCTCAAATACTTGGAATGATCTATTGTCCAAGAAGGACTCAAGCCACTTAAGTGCGGTTCCGGTCACTCCGACCTCTCTGAGTCTCACAATCAATAGTTGATGGTTAACCGTGTCGAAGGCCGCGCTAAGGTCGAGCAGGACAATCGCCACAGAGCCACCAACATCCAGGATTTTCCTGGTTTCTTCAACCACAGCCAGCAGGGCAGTCTCCGTGCCCTGTTGGGGTCTGAAACCAGTTTGAGAGGCGTGCAGGCGTTCGTTCTTCTCAAGAAAGGCGGAGAGAACGCAATTGACATACTTTTCACCTATTTTCGAAATCCCTGGCAGAAGTGAGATTGGTCGATAGTTTGCAAATACTTCTGGGTCCAGACTTGTTTTTTTTAAAAGGGCTTTGACCATAGCCCGTTTCCAGAGAGAGGGAACGGATCCAGAGGAGAGTGATAGGTTAATAAGGTCCAATATGGTTGTAGCCACTGTGTCGGTAGCCTGACAGAGGATAGTGGGAGGGGCCACATCACTGGGGGAGCCGGATTTCAGTTGGTGCCGCCGTGGCTACGCCCTCTGAAGCCAGCATCCTGTCGACTTTGTGGGGAAGGAGAGGAGGACATAGTGCATCTCATCACTATTTGCAGGGAATTAACACGGGAGCGCCGGATCCTCCTTAGACCACTTTTCAACAAGAAACATATACAGTCCTGTAGGCAAGCGGTGCTAGCAAGCTTCTCCGGCGACGACGTCCAATTAAGCTGTTGCCTGGTAAAATTTCTAATCACCGCAGAATCTAGCATCAAAAAACAAACTGATTGCCTGGGAGGCGGCATTGTACCTGCAGCAGTGCTGAACCCAGTACCCTGACCCTCTCTGCGCAAGACTAAGACTGCATTTCCACTCTACCGAGAACTCTAGTACACGCAAGTCCTTGTGCAGCACGCACTTTAAATGGAATAACGAACTGTGAACGGTCCTGAGGGCAGCTTTCATGTAGTCCACCAACACAGCAACCGGGTCAGGAGACTTATGCTGTGGAACGCTAGTACTGAATTTTCAAATCAGTTGTCTGGACCCTATTACTTCTTAGAAGCCACTTCTATTTTGCACAATCAGTCTTTTCTACCCTTTTAATGGTTATACGAATGTACTTGTTTTACTCTAGTGCATAGGTTTTAATCAACTCTGCACCGAAATGAAGACGATAGCTCAATGTACCCTCCGAGCTAACATCGGATACAATAGTGGGTCAATTGTGGCCGCCCTGCACTCGGTCATTAAGTCGCTCTTGCACTCTGCACTTTCCCCTGCATTTTTGCACCTGTTTCTTGCTGCTCCACCCACTCTGCTGCTAAGAATCCGACTAAGGAGGTTAAATTGTCCTGTTTTGCTGCTAATCTTTCGCCTATAATAATTGCCCGCCTGTATTTTTGTCCACTAAGGTTTTAGGGGGCCTATTTTAATGTGTTCTTTTTTTAATGACGGCCCACTCTCTGTTTTAAATTGTCACTCCGAAAATATGATATGAGATGCATGTTTGTAAAGGTTTTAATTAACTGTACAACAATAAACACTTACTTACTTACTTACTTACTGCATGAAAGATGTAGAAAAAGTTGTTTAATCCTTTAACTGCTGAGGCTTTTTCACCCCAGTGCTGAGCCCTTTTTCAGCTATTTGTGGTACTCCGCACTTAGGGCTCCATAACTTTTTTCCATATAAGGTATCCACGCAAAATTTGTGTCCTCTTTCCATCCTTGGGATTCTAAAATTACCTAGGGTTTGTGTATTCCTCTGGAGGGGACCAAGAAAATATCCAAAATATTGCTACATTTTGAGTTTTTGGGGATAAATAGGAAAAAAGTGCTTCGCATAAAAGTGTCTGTTATTTTTCTAAAAATTGCATCAATGAAAGGCTTGCTGTGCTATTGTGTGGCATCTGCCTTTGGATCCCACTGTCATCAATAGTGTTCCTTAGTTCTATGTTCTAATGCAGTTGGACTTAATGTGAAGCAGAGGTTGGATGTCTGGAGGATAGAGTAGCTAGTGGAAAAAAATCTTCAAATGACCTTATCTTCTTGCGTGAAATCTTTTTATTTACAAGAACCTACTACAGAGGGCCTAGTTACGATGTCAGGCGGACTTAAGTCTGCCCAACAACATCTCGGTCCTGGGACCTACCGACCTCCGGTCGGATGTCCCGACCGCCTAATTAGGATGAAACTGAACAATGTCTGGTCGCATTCCTACATTTCCCTATGAGAGCATGCTTCACGGGATTTGCAATACCAAGGACGGAAAGGCCTGCCCTTTGGGATTATAAGCCGGTTCCAAATGGCCAACAGGCCCCATGAGCCTGTCGGAAGTCAGCCGGAATGAGTGGCCGGTTTAGTTTCTGACTGCCAGCATTGTAATGCGGCAGTCGGAAAGTAAACCGAGGGGCCGATTACGATGCGGCCCGGAAGGCTACGACCGTTGGTCGGAGCCTTTCTGGGCCGCATTGTAATTGGCCCCAGATTGGCGACGAGGATGGGATGGACTGTTTTAGGGGACTTCAACTCCAGTATCAACGGTATGTTCCTGATGTGTGCTCAACTTTAAAGCTTTATTTTTTAAATTACAGAGGATTTTACACGGATGTAATGGGAAGCGTGCAATATGAGATAGATCCTGGGACTTGTATCAACAAGCATTTGTTTTCCCTCAATGGATGCAGTTAAACAGTGATTACTGTAAACCTCTCTAGAAACAATGTTGTTTGGAAATGTGGACGGTGTTCTATATTTCCATGAAGATTTATTAGTCTTCGGATCTGACATGGAGGAACATGTGAGTAGAGTCAAAGGAGTAATCAAAATTCTGAGAGATAATGTAGTCACTCTCAAAGCAAAGAAATGTAAGTTTGCCCAAGAAGAGATATATTTCTAGCCACGGTGTAAAGCCTAAAAATGATTTAGTCAAAGCAATACAAAACTATTTAGCCAGACCTGAGAAGAAAGAAGAAGTGCGAGCGCTTTCAGGGATGGGTGCATTTTATCCTCGCTTTGTACCAGATTTTGACAGAAGGACTGGTAGCTTGAGGATATTGTTAGAAAAAGGCGTAGAGTTCTTGTGGACTAAGGATTGTGAATTGGAATTTATTGATGTGAAAGAATGCTTGGGTAAAGTCCACATTTTGAGTAGTTATATTCCAGGATTGAGGTGTGTTCTCTATGCTGACGCTAGAGAGAAAGGTATAGGGGCTTTGTTGAAGCAAATTCAGAATGGTTCTGAAGTCACTATAACTTTTTCAAGAGCTTTGAGGGGGTCATAATCCAGGTATTCTACCATCGAAAAGGAAGCTCTGGCAGTCCACTGGGACATAAAAAAATGTACAACATTTCTCTGTATTCTCGAATCATAAACCATTACATGAAATCTTTGTGAAGTAAGGTCTAGATTCAGTTTCCAGTCGCATATGTAAATGGATTGTTGCCCTGCAGGATTTTCAGTTTGATGTGAGATATGTCCCTGGATTTTCAAACAAGGCAACGGATTATCTATCCAGATTGGTGGATAGGAAACAAGATAAAGATGCGTGTGATGATTGGTGGTTGGATGAAAATGTCAAGGTGTGCAAAGTCACAGATGGATGCATCAAGAAGTCTGAGTGGTTAGAGGAGATTAGTAAGAATAAAATGTTAAAGGCAGTATATGACAAAGTTCTGAGTGGAAATGTGCGGGAAGCAGGGATTGAAGAAGAGAAGAGTTTTGCTAGAGTGCAAAATGAACTATCTGTGAATGGTGGAATAGTTCTGAGAAATTTGAGATTGGTATCACTGGAGAGCTTGCAGAGATGACTGATAAACTTGGCTCATGTGGGACACCAAGGAATATGTAAAACCAAACAACAGCTGACGTGTGATTATTGGTGGCCAGGAATGGGTGTATAGATTGAGAGAGTGATTAGAGAATGTGTAGAATGTTCCCTAAGTGATAAGAATAAAAAGTGAGAAATCCAACCATGGTCTGTAGAGAAATTCATTTAGAGTCCTGGGAGGAAGTGGCATTTGACATTGTGGGGCCCATGGATGTACCTGTTTATTTGTTGGTGTTGATTGATATGTGTACCAGGTGGCCAGAAGCTGCAATAGTATCTGCAATTACTACAGCTGTAGTGATAAAATGTTTGGAGAAAATATTTAGTATAGGAACCAATCCAGGAGCCATTCTCATGGATAATGGGGTACAATTTACCTCAAGAGCTATGGAGGAGTTTTTGAGTGCAAGAAATATTCAACACAAGAAGTGCTCACTCTATCACACCCAAATGGATGGCATGGTGGAAAAATTTAATAGAACGTTGAAAGAAAGTGTACAACTTGCCAGAGTGTATGGGATAGATTGGAAGGATGAGATATGGAGGAAAATTGAAGCCTATAGATTTGCTCCCTATGCCATTCCCTGGCGAACTCTTTTTGAGCTGTTTGGTAGGAGAAGGCCGATAACTAATGTTTGTCCTGAATGGGTGCAAAGAAATTGTCGGGGAAAAAGGAAGGGTGGCTGGAAATAAATACTAGGATCTTGAATGAACACCTGCAAAGAGAAAACTACGAACAGGAGCAAAGTAAACGTGTCTATGATTTACGGAAAGATGTGGCTCACAGAGATTTTTTTTTTTTTAAATCTTCATTTATGGGAGTTTACAACAGTGAAGTAATACAAAGTGGAAATAGAAATGATACACAAGGAATCGAGAAAAAAGAAAATAATTATCACCTGCAATACAAAGTACAGTTTACGCCATCGCTTGTTATCATATGAAGAAAAGTACATCTATGCAGGACAGTTTAAAAAATGAGAGAACTAAGAGAGTATTAGAAGGGGCAAGAAGAAGAAGAGACACACATACAAGTCACGGGCAGAGGGGCATGAGTATGCAGGCCATAGTGAGGTGCATTGCAAAGGGAATTCAAGGCAACAGGGGATTGTAGCTTCGGTCAGTGGAAAAAGTTCAGATTTACTACAATTAATAGTAAGTCCTGAACATTTCCAAAATCGGACAACCTCTCGAGGAAGGGGAGAGAGATTGGACTTGGGGTCCCTGACAAAGAGCATCACGTCATCGGCATATAGAGAAGCCAGAAGGGGGCCTCGATGTAATCGATAACCCTGAGCCATATGGCCCCCTATGGAAATGACGCACCAGGGGATCCATAGCAATGATAAACAATAGGGACGGGAGAGGGCATCCTTGCCTAATGCCCCGCGCCAGCAAGAATTGTTCAGTCAAGGCGCCATTCACTCTGAGTGGGCCAACAGGGCAGTGTAGCAAAAGACACACAATTGATGGACGGAATGCAGAACAAATCAAAACATTCACCCCCAGTCAATAGATCTGGGTTAATTCCATCATTCTTTTGCTCGCCAAGCCACCCCAGTTTAGACCTAGCCATATGCAAATCAGTCTTGACCCTGTGCCTCATGGGAACAGTCCAGCCCGAATTGCAAAGCCAGGTCCTCCCTGGACCGGAAACAAGCATCCTAGGACTGGTTTAGGGGTTTCACCCCTCATCAGCCAGGATAGCTTGAATCCAGTGGCACAGTGAGCCCGGGACCCACGTCTGGGCATACCCAGCGCACTTAGGGCGAGAAAGCAAAAGACACAATTGATGGACGGAATGAGGAACAAATCAAAACATTCACCCCCAGTCAAGAGATCTGGGTTAATTCCATCATTCTTTTGCTCACCATGCCACCCCAGTTTAGACCTGGCCATATGCAAATCAGTCTGGACCCTGTGCCTCATGGGAGTAGTCCAGCCCGAACTGCCAAGCCAGGTCCTCCCTGGACCGGAAACAAGCATCTGGCCTGGCAGTTCGGGCTGGACTGTTCCCATTGGGCACAGGGTCAAGACTGTGGGACGGGTATGCCCAGACGTTGGTCCCGTGCTCTTCATGCCACTGGAGTCAAGCTATCCTGGCTGATGAGGGGTGAAACCCCGAAACCGGTCCTAGGATGTTTCTTTCCAGTCCAGGGAGGACCTGTCCTGGCAGTTCGGGTTGTACTGTTCCCATTGGGCACAGGGTCAAGACTGAATTGCATATGGCTGGGTTCAAACTGGAATGGCATGGTGAGCAAAAAAACAATGTATTTAGGCCCAGATCTCTGTACTGGGGTGAATGTATGACATTGTTCTGCATTCTGTCCATCAATTGTTCTTTTTGCAACAGGGCAGTGTAGAGCAGTCAAAGTAGGTTCCAGAAACCTTTAGGCACACCCAATTTCCATAATGTAGCATGCATAAAAGATCATTCGAGCGAATCAAAAGCTTTTTTGGGTTCCAGTAGGACAGCAGCAGAGGGCAGATCAGGAGATTTCTGGTTAAGGACAGCGAAGATTGTGCAGAGATTTACAGAAGAAGAGTGATTCGGAACGAACTCAGATTGCAGCGGAGAGATTATGCTGTCCATAAGGAGGGAGAGATGGGTAGCGAGGACCTTCGCTAAAATTTTGTTGTCATGATTCAGAAGTTACAAGGGTCTACATGAGGTGCACAGTTGTGGGAATTTGCCAGGCTTAAGTAAAAGAGTTATCACTGCCGCCTCTTGCAGTGTGGGGGGTAAGGACTACCTGCACCAAGGATTCCACATATACCTCCAGCAAGTGAGGGACCAATAAAGACTTATAGGCCTTATAGAAATCGCCTGTGAAGCCATCCAGGCCTGGGGCACAAGTGGTGCTCAGGCCATTGATGGCCTGTGTAATCTCCTCACATGAAATGGGCCAGGCGAGGAACTGCTGGCGGCCCCCATCAAGCCCCACAAAAGCCACCTCTGCTGGATAATCAGCAAGTGACTCATCCGCGACAGCACTACGGGACGTATACAAGCGAGTGTAATAGGAAAGGAAGGCAGCAGAGATGTCTGCCCCATTTGTAACTAAAGAGCTATCTTCTAGTTGCAAGTCCCTGATGAAGGAGGCATGATACGGTAGGTGAAGCAGCCTGGCCAGTGTGCATCCAGACCTCTCACCCTCTCTGTAGACCTGCGCATTTTTGCCAAGGTACTTCACCTTGCGATCCGCAAGGTCGAGAAATTCGTGTAGGAGCATAGAGTGTTGGTGCAATAGCGAGGAGGTGTCAATTTTGATGGCCTGTTTGTCAAGATCTCCCAGTGCTCTCTCAATAGTCGCTAGTTCCCTTCGTATGGATCGGAGCACCCCTGAATGCTTGGCAATGCAAATTTCTCTGATGTAGGATGTAAAGGCCTCCCAGAGCACTGAGAACAAGTCGTGAGGGGTGGTGTAAAGGTGGGGAATTGTATAGTTAATAGAGCTGGTGAGTGGTCTGATAAGGTCCAAGGGAGGTGCTCGGTATCGGTGACCATGATCAATAGGTCGGGGGTAAGGTACCAATGGTCAATACGTAACCACGTACCATGAGGAGCAGAGTAAAAAGTGTATCTCTTATTGAGCGGGTTTCTGGAACACCAGGCACCTGCGAGATGAAATTACCTCAAAGCAGTACATCGTGCCTGTATCGCTCGGGGTTTAGCCACGTGGTCAGTGCCAGTTGAATCCACTGAAGGACGGAGGATTAATTTGAAGTCACCACCCATTAATCAACAGCCAGTCAGCATGCAGATGGGTAATGTGTGTGGAGATGTCCAAAAAGAAGTCGGTTACATCCACATTAGGGGCATAGACATTAATCAATAAGAGGGATGTGGAGGCTAAGGTGCCGGAAACCAGTAGGTAGCGGCCCTCTGGATCTGTTATTACCTCCTGCATCTTGAAAGGGATTATTCTGTGGACCATAATGCAGACACCTCTGGAATATGTGTTATAATTAGCAAAAAAGCAGCCACTACCCCAGTTAGACTCATAGTGGTTGGGAGAATGTGGAGCACAGTGGGTCTCCTGAAGAAAAGCCAATTGGGTACCATGTCTGGTAGGACCATACCTGTCATCCCTTTCAGGGGTTAGTCAGTACCTTAACATTCCAGGTCATGCACTTTAAAGTCAGTGCCCCAGTTCCCTTAGTGGATGGTGTCATGTAGACTTGAATGTAAAAGCGGAAGTGCAAGCATATGGACAGTAAAGTAGTGCATGGGGTGCAGTTAAGTTGTTCCCTTGTATGAGAGAGGTAGAAAGAATACAATAGCAGAACAGAAGGAGGCCCATACCCCCACCCACGCCACATAGCAAACAAACAGTATCCGGTGAACCCCATAATAACCCAAGAACAAAGAAAAGTAATCAAATGGAGTACTCCTAGGGGGCAAGGAGGGCCCTAATTGTCAATAATCCTGGTGGGGTAAGGAGCAGCCTAATCTGGTACATGAGCAATAGGGACAAATGTAACTCCATGCCGAGTAGTTCCATAGTTGGCCCTGGTTAGCAGTCAATGCAGCACAGCAGTACAATAATCATAGTATACCAGCAAGGAGAAGGGTTACAGATCCACCGGGACTCGAGAGGGCAGAGAGGCAAATTCCTCTCCTCCGGGCGCCCCGGACCCAAAATGATGTGCTTGCAAAAACCTGCAGGATCAGCAGGAGAGTCAAAAGTGATATTTGACATTAACTTGGATGCGCAGACGTGCAGGGTACAACATAGCATAGTGTACATTAGCTTTCTGGAGTGCACGCTTAACTTCCGTGAATTTACAGCGGGCCTCCTGGACAATTGGTGTGAAGTCAAGGAAAAGGGATACAGCCATGCCCTGATATTGCAACTGCTCTCCCTCACCAGGGAGACGAAGAACAGTGTCCTGGTCGTGATAGTTGAGATTCTTAGTGAATGATCAGTCGGGGTTGAGCGCCAGGCACTGGTCTCGGGCCAAGGGTTCTATGGGCCCTCTCCACTGCAAACATAGATGAAAAAGCCTTTCTGCCAAAGAGTTTGTCGAGCAGGTGTTCGATGAAAGTGCTTATGCACCCAGTGTTAGTAGACTCTGCTATTCCAGCAATGCGGATATTATTCCAACGCGAGCGCGCCTCCAAATCTACATCCTTTGCAGCAATTGTCTTGAGGAGCCTCTACACCTTCTGGAGGCGCTTATTTGCTGAGGTGCCAGTGTCCTCATTGTCGGAGACAAGCTGCTCCGCAGTGCTGAGTCGTGCTTCGTGTTGGTCAATGCCCTTGTGCATACTCTCCAATCGGGCAGAGAACACATTAAAACGAGCATCAATTGATTTAAATATGGCTTTCAGTGTTGGTGCCTCAGTCGTATATGACCCTGGGGCGTCTTTCTTGGGCAATCAGCTCCCCCTGCCGGGGGTCCTGGCAGGGTCAAAGGATAATGGATGTTGCTTAGGGTCACTGCGTCCCATGTTTAAACAGATGGTTATTTTAGTGAAGAACCAGCATTGCGGAGAGAGGATCAGACGGCACCAGATATAAAAGGTGGGGGCACACCACAGTAGGCTGCAGTCAAAGTAGGTGATTAAGCGGCCAGTGAGCAACAGTTTGAAAGAGTAGGCTCGCAAAATATAGGCGGTCAGCACATGATACAAATTGCAGGCAGGAGGTATAGACACTGAGGGGTCGATTCCGATCTCGGCCGGTAGGGCTCCGAATCGGATTTGGCTTTACCGGATCCGATTCGGACGCCCTGTTTCCGACCGAGTCGGACGTGCGTCCGGGCGAACGAGTACGATGCGAACGTACGCGAAATCGCCGACCGACTCGTTCGCGGGACCCAACCGCTCCGACCGACTCGCACGGACACGACTCGCACCGCGCAATGGAGACGTTCCCCGGCCGGGTAAGTACGATGCGCACCGCGAGCAGTCCGACCGACTCGTGCCGTCCGGCTCGAAAGAGCAGTCGGAGCCGCACTTTGGGGGTCTGTGTCGGACCCCCCTGTACGCCTAGCCGCGCGAGTCGCACACAGGGGGTCCCGCCTACCTGTGCGTGTACGGCGCGACCCGCTTCGACGCATACCCGCTATAGGGGGGGCCCTTGTTCGCCTCGCAACCATTGAGTCAATGGGAGCCCGCGTACGCGTTGTACGACCGGCTCCCATTGACTTCAATGGGAGTCCGACCGAATCGAGTCCGATAGCATGCGAACGCATCGTACTCGTTCGGTCGGACTGCTAGGGTCCGATTCGGTCGGAAATCTCTCCGGGTCCGGCTCGGTCGGAGAGATTTCCTATCGGAATCGGCCCCTGAGTTGTGGTATGAAAGAGGCACTCTGGAGTCGGCCCAGTAGTAGCATACATGTCAGCGCAGAAATAGACCGGATCCAAGAGGCCGATGGTCACCAGCGTGGACTCCCCAAATTCCTTAGCATGAGCCTGGAGTGCAAGTGTATTAATTAGTGGGCTGGTGAGGAGCTGTGGATGCCGATGGGACAAGGGAAGAGATAACATTCATAGCGCCTGAACCCACGCAGCTCAAACCAATGCAGAGTAGACAGCATGGAAGCGCCCGCCATCCCCTGGAGGCTGCACCGAGAAATGATGGGCAGCGGGCCGATGACGTGCATGCACTCACCGCATTTACGCGGAGTCCCGTGTACCCAGGAACGAGGTGCCCGCCACCGCCAGTAGTGAGCGCTCTGCAGAGGGTCTCGCAGGAGAGATGCGTAGCATGACACCCCGGCCTTGATTGAAGGGCCATCCACCAGGCGCGACCGCTGCCCCGCCCTTAGGCTCACCCATGATCCCTGTCATCGCGGGGCCTCCGAGGGCCACGTCAGGCCACGATCACCGGCAGGCTGGAGCACCCTGTCGCCGCTAGTCAGGCAGAAGTAGACCGGATCACCGGACCAGCGAGGTCAGGGTGCGCACATCACAGCGGTGTTGCTACAGTTGGGAGTCCGGGGACTGCAGTAGGCTGCTGTATGGCAGCAAGCTCTCCGGAGCTTCATGGTCGAGCGGCCATCTTGATCCTTGGCTCGGCCACGCCCCCGATTGTTCTGAGAAGTTAAGCTGGGAGATCTGGTTGTGGTAAAATCTCCTGTGAAAGGACGTGATGGTTCAAAGTTCAGTAAACCACTCAAAATTATTAAAGTGTTTAAAAGTACTGTTAAGCTTAGGGATGGGCAGATATGATACATGTAACGTGTTGTGAGTATTCATAAGTATTCTTCTTACTGATATTCCATATTGCAATCCTTTTTACGATATGAAATGTGTGTGATTATCTTTTTACAGATAATTCATATTGCGTTACTTTTTACATTTTAAGATTCTTTATTGGTATTTTGCTCTGTGTGTTATTATGTATAAGTACCAATGTTCTTTGTGATGTCTGTCTTGTAATCTCTCTACGACCTTTCTGCTTGTCCTTTGTCTCAGATTTGTTCATTTATTGTGGTCATTATTTGTTGTTACATTTAGAGGGAAAGATGTGTGGCATCTGTATTTGGAATCCACTGTAATCATCAATAGTGTTCCTTAGTTTTGTGCTCTAATGTAGTTAGACCTAATGTGAAGCTGAGGTTGGATGTCTGGTGGCTGGAATCCCTATTGGAAATAAATCTTCAAATGACCTTATCTTTTTGTGTGGATTCTATTTATTTACAAGAACCTACTACATACAGTCACCATCTTCTCAGCTTTCAGGGACATGCAGGAGCTGAATTAAAAAACAAATTTTTTACCACAGTTTTGGCATTTTTCACAGAGGTAGCCCATTTTTCCTAATTTTTATGCTTTTAACCTATTTCCAGTTCGTAGTGGAAATTGCTGTGGAACCCATGGGTGATTCTGGAAAGCAATAGATTTCTGAAAAATAGACATTCTGAATTCAGCAAGGGCTTATTTGGGTAGATCACACAAGGTTTTCTCAAAGCAACTAACTGTTGAAAATAGTGAAAATGATTAGTAAAAAAGGGTAATTTGTGACAACATTTTCATCTGTAGCTTCTTGTCACGATAGCTGATTTACAAAAGCAATATACCCTTACATCTACTAGACCCTTCTGGTTATATAGGGTTTGTAGATTGTCCGAGAACCCGAGATACCCAGACCCTACAACAAAGCTGCACATTTCCATGTTTTTTCATTGTGCACTGATTGACCCTGGTTTGATCTGTACCTGTCGCGGGCACTAGGCCCTGCACCAAGTGGGGTAATGTTTTTATCGGGACAAGTGAGGATTGCTAAGTGGTAGGAATTTTCTGGAAAGTCGAAGAACATTTTTGATTATAGACGAAGTTTTAGGTTTTCAAGGCATTGTGGGTAAGAAAATGTGGAATCCAAGCGTAGCACACCGCCCTGGACTCCTCTGGGTGTCTCGTTTTCAGGAATGTCTGGGTCTGGTACTTTACCCCAAGTGGTGGCCTACCCAAGCCCAAAAAGTGCAGCCATTGAGTATTTATTTATTTATTTGTTCGTTTTATAGAGCGCCTGAATCACCCCCGAAGGGGTATCTCTGTGCTTTGGGCGAAGCTGCTGGCGGGATAAAGAAGAACGTTAAAACAGGGAGGACTTAAGTAGTTTCCTGAAGTGCAGATAGTCAGGACATTGCCTCGGGTGTGTGGGAAGCTGGTTCCAGTACAGGGGAGCGAGGTATGAAAAGGATTTCCCCCCTAGTCTTGCTTTCCTTAGCCTGGGGACTTGGAGAAGTGATTTGTTGCCTGACCTAAGAGTCCTAGAAGGGGCATAAGGCTTGAGCTTCCTGGCGATGTAGAGGGCCTTTTTTATGCAGAGTTTTATAGACTATGCAGCAGACCTTGAATCTGACCCGCTTGCGAACTGGAAGCCAGTGAAGTTTGTGGCGCAGAGGAATGGAAGGGGTTCTGAACAGGGAATTCGTGACGAGTCGCCCAGCAGTATTCTGAACCACCTGTAACCTGCTGAGGGATGATTCATTCGCAGAGACCAGGAGAGCATTGCAGTAATCGAGACGGCTCATAACCATGGTCTGCATGAGAGTTTTCCAGGTATAATCAGGCAGGAGAGGGAAGACTCGTCGTAGCAAGCCCAACACATAGAAGCAAGTGCTGGCTGTGTGGGCAGCGTGCTCCTTTAATGTTAAGGCACGATCTAGGCGAATGCCCAAGTTTTTGACTAGGGCTTTGGGGTTAGGAGGAGTGCCAAGAGCTGCCGGCCACCAATCTGGGGACCAAAGAAGAGGGGCATCTCCAAATAGCATTATCTCCGTTTTTCCTGCGTTAAGTTGGAGAAAATTCCTTTTCATCCAATCTGCAATAGCAGTCATTCCCTCAGAAAAGGTGGACAGAGCCGACGAGGAGGATTTGTTGAAGGAAAAGAGAAGCTGGGTGTCATCAGCATAAGAAATGGGCAGGAAGCCACAGGACATGAGAAGGTTGGCCAAAGGAGCAATGTAGATGTTAAACAATGTAGGGCTCAAACAAGAGCCCTGAGGAACGCCCTTGGTCAGTTCCCTCGTTTTTGACCGGAAAGGTCCCAGATTGACGGTCTGAGTGCGGGAGGACAGGAAGCTAGTCATCCACTGAAGGGCAGGCCCTCTCAGTCCAATCTCCTCCAGTCTCATAAGCAAAATCTGGTGTGACACCGTGTCGAACGCTGCAGAGAGGTCCAACAGCACAAGAATAGTGGAGTGGCCACTGTCTAAGCTCATTCTGATGTTATCCGTGACCTCCAATAGGGCCAACTCTGTACTGTAATTGGGCCTAAAACCAGACTGAGAGAGGTCCAGGCAGCCATTGTTTTCGACATGGACAGATAGATGTTGATTGATATATTTTTCCAGGATTTTGCTTAAATGAGGTAATAGGGAGATGGGACGGAGATTGGAAAGTTCTTCCATTGGGGCCTTAGGATTTTTCCGAATGGGGATGACCTGTGCCGCCTTCCAAGCCCGTGGAAGATGACCCTCTTTCATGGAGAGGTTGAGGATAGTGCCTACAGGTGAGGAGAGTTCGTTTGAAAGGGAGGAGGCTACTTTTGCTGGGAGGACATCCAGGGGAGAGCCAGATTTAACCGAACGGAGTAAGGCGGCTGCCACCTCATTTGACATGGGAGGGAAGTTAACAAGCAATTGTGGGGAGATAGGAGCAGGTGGGGAAGGAGAGGGTACAATCAATTGTTGTTTCCCGGGGGGGTGATCTTATCGTAGATGAGGTCTATTTTTTGTGAGAAGTACTGGGCGATGTTGTCACAGAGGACTTGAGAAGCGGTCTCAGGATTTTCGCAGGCCTTTGGGCTGGTGAAGGATTTCAGTATCTGAAATAGGGTTTTCGGAGCGTTCTCTGCTTTAGTTAGCTGTTGAGCGATGAACGTTTTACGTGCTCCTTTTATATTTTTGTGATACGAGGAGAGAGCATTCTTAAAATTATCTTTGTCCCTCGGTTCCTGGGACCTTCGCCAGCGTCTCTCCAGGTTTTTGCATTTTCGTTTTTCAGCGCGCAGCTCAGGAGAATACCATGCTGATTAAGGGCGCCTGGCTGTACTCGAAAATGTTTTGAGGGGCGCAAGCAGGTCAATGGTCCTAGTAACCATCGAATTGAATCTGGCTAGTCCCTCCTCAATATGGGAGGGTTTTGCTTCGGTTTCCCAGGTTGATGAGAAAGCAGTCAAGAAGCTATCTGGGGAGATCTTATGCCATTGTCTGCGGACGCTGGGGGCGTTAACGGTGGAGGTAGCAGTTGCACTGGGGCCTTGAATAGTAAATTCAATGGACGCATGGTCTGACCACGTCAGAGGTTGAGGGGGTTCACACCGGATACAGGAGGCATTGGAAAAAATAATATCCAGTGTGTGACCCGCGGAGTGGGTAGGGCCATCATTGAGCTTAGTTAAGCCAAGGAGCGCTAGGTCGGCAAGGAGCAGCGATGTGTCAGGGAGTGTTTCACATTCACTCTGCACATTGAAGTCGCCCAGCAGCAGAAATGTATTTGTCGAGATTACGTCGGGAGCAATAATTTCTGCAAGCTGTATAGAATAGTCTGCCAACGGACCCGGAGGCCGGTACACTAAGGCACCTTTCCGGCTAAGTTATGGGTGAAAATCAATGCGGAAGACCGAGATTTCTATATTGGTGTTACTGCGTTGCTCAAGCATTGAGACTGAAATACAGCCTTTATAGATTAAAGCAATTCCGCCCCCCCCTTTTAACAGTCTGTCCATCCTTAACAGCCTATAACCAGGTGGTATCGCTAAGGTGACAGCGGGGGTGGAGTGTGGTTTGAGCCATGTCTCAGTCAGAATCCCAAGGTCAGGATTAACCGAGGTGAATAAATCCCATATTTCTGTCACATGTTTAGGGAGGGATCTCACATTACATAAAACACCCTTCCATCCTTTGGCGGGTTTGTTAGACACCTTCCCTGATTCCAGGGAGGGAGGGGGGACTTCCTCAGTAGTAGGGGTGGGTGGGAAAGAGCTACGTGTCGACGGTGCTTTGCTACTAAAGGTGCTGCATTGAAATTGGCAGCAATGCATGAGAAAGGACCTTCGGGCATTAGCCGGGACTGCGGGTTGTCCTTGCTGGGACTCCCACAGGAGGTTAAAGGCCCTGTCCTTAGTTCATGTAATGCTTTGTAGGAACAGGTAATACCTTTGGACAATGCAAAATCTTGGGAGGAACTGGCAGAGTTCCTGGCTCCTGGCGACGTCCTGGCGTGGACGGGCGCAGACGGGCTTGCCTTCGGCACGCCCGCTGCACGCGTCCGCTGCGTGTCAAGCAGGGCATCCGGTTTTATGGAGGGGGAGCGCGACCACTAGAGTGCTAACCTCCCTGAGACCGGAAGTCACCTTTTCCTCCCTCCACTCAAGCGGGACGAGACCCGTGGTGGACCGGGGAGGGGCAACCAAGTCAGGGACAGCAGTGGAGAAGTCAAGAGCAGGTAGAAACAATTTAGAACTGTGCAAAGGTCGCTGTGCAAAGGTAACTGTGCAAAACTAAGCAAAGTAGAATATATTATCGGCAGGTTTAAAAACGAAATTAAAACCACGTTTAAAAACATACGCTGTGATCGTTATTAAAAGAGAGAGGCTGCAATTATTGTGAGGTACAAAAAACAGAACTTCTGCCTTGCCGGCGCGCGTCCGCTGCGCGTCGAGCAGGGCATCCGGTTTTATGGAGGGGGAGCGTGACCACAGGGGCGCTAACCTCCCTCAGACCGGAGTATGGCAAGTGGAATGATATTGGGATTTAGTCCCACTCCCCTTGCCCCTATTTAAAAACGACACCCAAAAAAATCGAATGTACTCTCACTTGCCATTGGAATGGGGATGTTTTAGTCGTCAGGGGAGCAGAAAGATTGTTGAGGCTTTAGGGGTGAGGTTGGGGCCGGATGTCAGGATGGGCCAGACCCACCCCATTGTTTTAGAACAAAAAATATTCCTGCCATTTGGTGGCCTTTCCCCCTGTCTGCCCTCTGAGGAGGCCAAAATACTACTTTGTCCCTTTAGTGGTTGGAGTATGGCCTTATGTCAGAATGTGACACCTGCACCCCTTTCTTTTGCCCCAAATGCAAAATCCCTGGGGCCAGATTTATCAACATTTGGCACAACTCAATGCAGCAAGACAACTTGCTGCACTGTGTCAAATGGAAAGAGCAGGAATGCACCATAATTACTAACATATGGCGCAATCCTGCTCTCTGTCTGTTAGCACACTTTTGGCTGCCAAACGCAAATGCAGGCACCCCTGCACAATGTTGCAAGGATGCCTGTGTTACAGGCAGGATTGTTTTTGTGCAGGGAGGTACACCTTCCTGCACAAAAACAATCCTCAGAGGCATTTTCCTCTTTCTATGTTCACTTCAGAATGCAGTACACATAGATAGAGGAAATAACTAAGTGAAACAAACGTATTTCTCCTTGTTACTCCACACCCGGAAAGGCTTAGCATTTTGACACATTTCTAGGTTTACTAGTCTTAGTAAGCCTGGGAATGCACCAAACACCATGGGTGGGTGTATGAGAACACCCGCACTCCACCCATGCTTTCCCAACACAGAGCAACAGAAGACAGTGACTTGCCCTGCCTTGCATTACTCCAGGTTTACTATTCCGTGCAGAGCAAGGTGGCTCAGCGTGTCATATTAACTAGTCTGACTAAGGACAAGGGTTGTCTTGTGTTACCTTGCATGATGCAAGCACTCTTCAAGCTCTTGATAAATCTTAACCCTGGTGTCCAGTGGACTTTCTACCCCCCAGGGCAGATTCAGAGCAACACACCAATTTGGACAAACCTCCTATCTGCAGAAGGACACTATTGTCGCTTCTGGGGAGGACGTGGGGCTCGATGCCAGGGTAGCCAGCTGCATCCTTTTGTTTGTTTCAGTGTCTGGTGGGCTGTCTGCCCCAGTAGGGGCAAATTGGGACAAATCCCTTGTCTGCCCCTGGAGGGACAGAAAAACTGGTTTGTCCGGTTTGGGGTTGGGATATGGCCAATGCCAGATTGCAATACCTGACCACTTTTGTTTGCCCCATATGCAAAATACCTTGTGTCTAGAGGACTTTCTACCCTCAGGGAGCAGATTAGGGACAACGTTCCCAATTGGGACAAGCCTCCTGTCTGCCCTCATGGGGCAGAAAGACACTATTGTCCCTTTTGGGGCGGGATATGGCTCTATGTCAGGGTAGACTGTCCCATCCTTTTGCTTGTTTTGCCATCATTTTGAAATCCCTGGCATCCATTTGGCTCTCTGGCCCAACCCGGGGAGGCAAATTTGATCAAACCTCCAATCTACCCCCGAAGGTTCAAAAAGACTGTTGCGCCTTTTTTGGGGTGGGGGAATGGCCATATCCATGGTGGACAGTCCCCATGTTCCCTGGTGTCTAGTGGGCTTTTAAACACCCCCATCCATCCCCTCCTGAGGGGAGAGAAAGGCTAATGGATCCAGGGTAAGGGGGAGCATAGGTCCATACCCAGGGGGCTGCTCCCCCGAAACATAACGTGCCGAAAAGAAACCATGGTGACTAGTGGGCTTTTTGACCCCCAGGGAGGTATATTGGGGTTGAAAACCCTCACTAACCCCACCAGGGGGCAGAAAGGCTAATGGGCCCACGGCAGTGAGGAGCACAGTCCATGCCTGGGGTCCTCCTCCCCCCTACCAGAAAAGAACAGCAAACAAGAAAGCCCTGGTGTTTAGTGGGCTTTCTACCACCCCAGGGGACATATTGGGGGTAAAACCTCTGTCCACCTCCCAGGGAGGCAGAAAGACTAACGTGGCCCCTGATGAGGGAAGCAACAGCACCATGGCCAGGGAGGGCGCTCCTCCCCAAAAAATAATTATGTGCCTAAACAAAACTCTGGTGTCTAGTGGGCTTTCTTCCCCCCACGGGGGGACAGACTGGGGGTGAACACCCCCATCCACCCATCTGAGGGGAGCAGAAGAACTAATGGGATCCAGGGCTGGGGGTAGTGCAGGTCCATGCCCAGGGGGCTGTCTCACCCACTCAAAAAAGAACAGCAAACAAGAAAATGCAGGTTTCTAGTGGGCTTCCTGCCTCCCCCATGGGGGCAGATTTGGGGTGAACACCCCCAGGGGGCCTGAAAGACTAATGTGGCCTCTGGTTTGGGGGGCACAGGCCCAAGCCCAGGAGGGCCGCTCCCCTGCAAATGATGGTGTGTCTAAAAAAGAAACCCTGGTGTCTGATTCTTTCTGCCCCCCTGACGGTTGTAAATTTGGGGTACCAGGGGGTGGGAGGGGGGGCAGAAATGATAATGGGGCCCTGGGCAGGGGGAGCAAAGGCACATGCCGAGGCGGGCCTCTCTTCTCCCACAAAAGACATCCCTGGTGTCTAGTAGGTTGATCCCTGCTTCGGGTTCACCCTCCTGCGGCACGGTGACACCCAAGCAGGGATCCACTTGGGAGGGATATCATTTGGAAGGGGAGATTCACCTCTTTTCAACGATACCTCCACCATTCCCTAGCACTGATTCTGTGAAAGTGAAATTAGCCGATCGGCTCATTTCACTTTCTCTTCCAATTTAAATGAAATCAGAGCGCCATGCACACTGTCATTTCCTCAAAAAACAGAAGACTGGAGTGGCTAGGCCGGGGTACAAAAATCTTAAAAGGAATCTGTCCTTTTCAGCCCTTCCCAGTGTCAGCCAATGGCTGGCAGATGCACCGGGGAGGGAGTGCGGGCATCAGCTATTGGCCGGCGCCCACACTTAAAGGGTTAAATAAAAGAGAGAAAAACAAGCATTACAGAGCCAATAGGTGTTAACAATAAAATCTATTGGCTTTGCTAATTTTTTTTTGTGCTAATTAGTTGTCGTAGATGTGTGCGTCTGCAGCAGTCTTCTTTGACTTGGTTTGTTGAAACATTACAAATGTATTAAACAATAGCATTCAAAGATGGCTTCCGATCGCCATATTAGATAAGATAAAGGATGGTCTCTGAGTCTCTCTAATCTTGGTACAATCTCAAAACTCCACTATCTCCACCCAGAGGGCTCTTTGTATCCATCTGATTCTGAAATCACAAATTTGTTAGCATTTAATTGACAGTGAAGCAGATTTTGCCCACAAGTAAAGGCAGGGAGGAATAGATTGCAACCCATGATGGTTTATTTATCAGGTTATTTAAATTACATCTCAAAATAATTAAATTGAGTAAAATCATGCAGGAGTATAATCCAAGCAGTTCAATTGATAATACAGAGATTTAGGGGCATGATAGTGCAAGGGCGATGCAAAACCTAAAATGAGATTTACCAAGCCACGCAAGGCCATCGTTTGGAGGAGGAGGCTGAGCAACTAACTACCAAGCTCCTAGTGAGGCATCAGGACTACATGACTCATCAAAGAAGCTACCTGCATGAATTCTGGAGTCTATGCTCCATTATACTGGCGACGAGTGCGTGTGCAGGAGTTGTTAAAAAACACAGAAGCAGAAAGAAAGAAAAAGATGAGAAATGAGTGTATGCCTCACCAATGTCTTCTATCCCCGACATCCTACCACTTAGACTGTGAAGGGTCTTATAAAGGAGGTGGAGGCTGCCCTGAAGGGGCAGAGTGTGCCAGGTAAAAAGCACATGCATTTCTATAACAAACACTAAGGAAGAGTTTGAAGCTTCTACGGAAGCCTGCCTGGACAGAATCATCCGCTCTACAATGAAAAAGCAAGTGTTCTGTGGCTTGAAGAAGGAGGAACATTTCTTCGCTTCACACTGCGTATGGAGAAAGAGACAATATTTTCTATGTGCTGGAAAGGAATAGACCTGTCAGTCGACATTCGTCAGCTGACTTTTGTACATCAGCAGGTGGTGTCAGGACTGCAGGAGTAATTGGTGCCCATGTTAAAGTAAAAAATGAAAAAAGGTACTGGGTAGAGATTCTAGGCTGCCTTCAATTCATTGCATGGGATGGAAAGCTGCCTCGTGCTAAATAATTCTGTTTTCAACTTTTGAACACAGACATTTTGCCAGGCATTGATTCGTGGATTATTTAGCAGACCTGTGTGTGTGTCTTCGGATTCAGTTGCAGTGTGGAGTATCATAACTTGAAATGTAAACATCGCGGCCTTACAATAACTTGTGAACTGTCAATGTTGGCACGCGTCTTTCATCTCTCCAGCTTCCTGCGCGCTGATCTCTGTCAGCACCTGAAATCCCTATGTAGCGACATTTATTACAAGCCATAGTGTCTCTCTAAGTCATTCTCAGCGCATCTCTGTCAGCGTCCTCGTCTTCTGCTGGACAGCACGAGAAGTGGGTTGCATTGAACCAGTGGCGGCCGGTAATTTGAGCATGGAGGGGAGGATGGAGGGACGGGCCACACACACACATAGGTACTCACATTCACCCATCTACATGCACACTCAGTTACAACCATACATTCAGAAGCCCACACACATACACCCACCATTCCCAAGCACTTACACACACACCCCCATTTACAGCACACACGCACTAATGAACATGCATTCATAAATAGACACAAGCATGCACCAAACTTTAAAAAAAAAAACTTGCTGGGCTGCAGCAGAGATTGCAGGTGGTGGGAGGGAAGCCTCTGAGATATTCCTGGCGGGTTGGGAATGCCACCTCATTTGCCAGCCAATGAGAGGAAGAAGAAGTCCCTTAGTTGTCACATAGTGTGAAGGGGTCACTGAAAGTTTCTCACCCCACCCCATTCTGTGACGAGGTGTCACTGATTGACACTCAGCCTTGGGCCCTTCAGGGTTTAAAACTAACAAGCATTGGCATAGCCAATAGGTCTCGCCTTTGGGGCGTTATAAGTGTTTAGATAGAGCTTTTGGCTTTGTTAACTATTATGAGATGTCTGCGGAATAACATGCCTATTTTGGTGCTTAAGGCACCAAAATCTGGATTGTACAGTAAATACCGTACACTTTTCCCCTGCTAAATTTCGTCAGGTTTGACCAGTCAATATTTAATGATGTGTGAGGTTTTTTGATGCACCTACTAATTACCGGGTGTGGTCAACAGGACCCATCTCAGAATTCTGACCTGTGCGCAAACAGGGGTTTGTGGAGGGGTGGGAAATCTCCGAACACCTCAGAATCAAATGTTACTCAGGATGGTTCAAGTTTTTGCACAGCATTGTGGTGTTGTACCTCAACATCTGGAGCGCAAGACTGTCAGGGTGTCTTTTTGTAACTGTTGTAGCCTGGACCCAAGTAACCGCACCTCATATTAAAAACGTTGTCCCTCCTTCAAAGAGCTGCAGAATCCCAAGTGAGGTGTAGACGGTTTGTGCCCGCGTGAGGATTCCAAGATCAGTGGGGGTTTGCACACATGTTTTTCAGCAGGTAGAACTGGGTAGAGTCTTGGCTGAATTTGCACATGGAAAAACACTATATTGTTATCCTTTCTTTTAAGATGCGGAGCGCTGTGTAATGTGGTAATACTCCACGCGGCACCTACTGCACCCTGCAGCATCAGTATTGATAGGGCGTGGTATTACCACAACAACATTCAGCAGCACTTTGTGTTGTTTGTGGTAACCTGAGCTATAGGGGAGCCAAAGACCGCTATCACTATAGCACTCTTGTGAAATTTATATCAATGCAATGAATGGCGGGAGAGGGGTGAATGGACAGGGGATGTGAATGGGCAGGAGAGCGGTAAATGGGCAAGAGAGCAGTGAATGGGCAGGAGAGAGGTGTATGGGCAGGAGAGAGGTGTATGGGCAGGAGAGAGGTGAGTGGGCAGGAGAGGCGTAAATGGGCAGGAGAGTAGTGAATGGGCAGGAGAGAGGTGAGTGGGCAGGAGAGGCGTGAATGGGCAGGAGAGCAGTGAATGGGCAGGAGAGCAGTGAATAGGCAGGAAAGAGGTGGGTGGGCAGGAGAGGGGTGAAATGGCAGGAGATCAGTGAATGAGCAGGAGAGGGGAAAATGGGCAGGACTGGTGAATGGGCAGGAGAGCAGTGAATGGCAGGGGAGCGGTGAATGGGCAGGAGGGGGTGAATGGGCAGGAGAGGGGTGAATGGCGGGAGAGGGGTGACTGGGCAGGAGAGCGGTGAATGGGCAGGAGAGCGGTGATGGGCAGGAGAGCGGTGAATGGGCAGGAGAGCGGTGAATAGGGCGGAGGGCGGTGAATGGGCAGGAGAGGGTTTACTGGTTGGAGAGGGGTGAATGGGCAGGAGAGCGGTGTTGGGCAGGGGAGTGGTGAATGGGCAGGAGAGCGGTGAATGGGCAGGAAAGTGTTTACTGGCAGGAGAGGGGTGAATGGGGAGGGGTGAATGGGCAAGAGAGCAGTGAATGGGCAGGAGAGCGGTGATGGGCAGGAGAGGGTTTACTGGTGGGAGAGGGGTGAATGGGCAGGAGAGGGGTGAATGGGCAAGAGAGCGGTGAATGGGGCGGAGGGCGGTGAATGGGCAGGAGAGGGTTTACTGGTTGGAGAGGGGTGAATGGGCAGGAGAGCGGTGTTAGGCAGGGGAGTGGTGAATGGGCAGGAGAGCGGTGAATGGGCAGGAAAGCGTTTACTGGCAGGAGAGGGGTGAATGGGCAGGAGAGGGGTGAATGGGCAAGAGAGCAGTGAATGGGCAGGAGAGCGGTGATGGGCAGGAGAGTGGTGAATGGGCAGGAGAGCGGTGAATGGGCAGGAGGTGGTGAATGGGCAAGAGAGCAGAGAATGGACAGGAGCACGGAAATGGGCAGGAGAGGGGTGAATGGGATTGAGAGGGGTGAATGGGGTAGAGGGGTGACTGGGCAGGACGGCAGTGAATGGGCAGGAGGGCGGTGAATGGGCAGGAAACGGGTGAATGGCGGGTGAGTGGATAAGGGGTGGGAAGGCGGTGAATAAGGAGTTACTGGAATATGGGCGATGGTAGAAATAAGTTTGTTGAACGTGGATCCGGGGTGTGCAGCGCCCTCTGAAGAGAGGGGGAGGCGTGGAGGCGGGGAAGGGACACCTAGGCCTGAGGAGGCAGCCGGGGTGCTGCAGGTAGGAGAGGGCGCATCAGCGGGTGTGAAGGTCGGCAGAGGGGGGAGAGTTCGAGGAGAGGTGAGAGTGGAGGAGGGGCTGTGAACAGGCTAGTGACCGAGGGCAGGAGGGGGGCTGCGAGAGCATGGGGCCGAATAAAGCTAAGGGCGGACAGACGGGAGCCGCACCCCATGGAAGGTGAGGGACAGCCACGGCTGAACGGGGGCTTGGTGCTGGCAGAAAGAGGGCAGTAGGGGGACACGGCAGGTGAACTTGCTGACCTGGGACCCGTGGCCCCTGGGGGCCATGCCATCTCCTGGCTGCTTCAGACCGGCCCTGACCTCGGTGGGGGCCACCTGGGACTCCCCTAGGCACTGATTGGGGCACAGCTCCCTGTAACTGGAGAGCTCGGCAGCAGTGCCAGGCACCGTATGCGCAGGAGGCCAGCAGGGCCCCTGGGAGAGAAGAGAGAGCGCAACGCATCCAAGGCACGGTGTAAAGCGCACCGACTGCCAAGGCCTCGGTCTCTCAGCGCTGCACCTCGCCTCAAGCCTCTCCGTCCTGAATGCTTGCATCTGGGGCACAAGAATAAACAACTGGACAGCATGGGACGAGTCAATGGATGAATGGATACATGTATGGATGAATGGACAGCGAGCTGCGCAGGAGACCGAATCAACGCGAAGAAGGAGGCCACGATTCCTCAATTATCCCCACGACCTGTGGGGCTTCGATATAAAGAATGGAAAGCACTTTTTTAAATCTGGAAAGATGAAGTGAACGAACCCTGGAACGCAAGTGCTCCAAGGCGCACCAGACAGGTTCAGGGATTAACACACACTAGTGCAAGCCGTGCCCGCAGCTGCCCCTGTGACCTCCTCAGCACAGCCCTGTGTTATATTCCTGATACAGTGTGTGGTAGTGTGAGGAGCTGTGAAGTACAAGTTAAGTCTGGTTCACGCACACCCACAGGGTACAAACGGAGCGCAAACTGCCCCTCGGTCGAGGTTTAAGGCACGTGCGCTCACAATATACTGACCTTCGTCAGGTCCAAGCTATAGACGTGTGTTTCATGTTATGAAAATGCATACTTTTGAGAAGGGGGCAGCGTGGTACATGCTTCGCGGACTGGCATTGCAAGGGCAGTTGTGCCCTCTGCTTGCACCTGCATTTGTTGTGTTCAGGTGAGGATGACTTTGCACGTTTAGGTACGTGTGCTGGATGTTCACGCGGAGCACTGTCAAAGTCCGTGCAAGGGAACTTCTTGGTGGAACTACTAATAGCGCTTTGTGCAGTCCTGCCGTTTCTAAGCGCTTTAAAACAACAGCCGTGCCAGCCATAATACGTTATTGTCAAATGTAATGTGCTCCCGACCCTAACCCAAGAGAAGTTCTCGGCGATTCTACTAATAGCGCTTCGTGCAGTCCGGCCGTTTCCAAGCGCTTTTAAGCAACAGTCGTACCAAACTTGTCGTACCAAACTTGTGAGAATTTTGAAGCGATGAACGACGTGTGTGTTTTCCTTTCAGGGGTGTGCGTGCGGTCATCGATTCACACTCTACTGCCCTCCAGTAGCGGAACTTCGTATCCCTTTGTAAAACAGTTAAAAAAACAAGCAGCAGCTGTTTTGAAGCACTCGTGCTTGTACTGGCCTCCGCCATGCGGGAGCGAGCAGCGGCAGCTCGAGAGCCTTATGTTTTCAATTAGCACGCGCGCCGCTGCTCGCTCCCGCAAGGTGGAGGCCAGCACAAGCACGAGTGTGCTTGAAAAGGAGCAAGGAGCAGACCGATTTCTAAAGGTCATCTCCTAGGGCAGCGCATGCGCGGTGCCTAGGCGAGACCTAAATAAACCAAGGTCTGAGTCTATCTGTGAAGTTCTCACATCATTAGCGGGAGGTCCTCAAGGTGCTTGGCCATGCTGAGAAGATCACGCTCACAGGGCTGTCAAACCCTCAGCCAGACAAAGTTCAAGTCGGGCAACCAGGTGCCTGAGCATTTAGCACATGTATAGTGTAAGAAAGTGCCCTATTTTTGCATTGTTGCCCCCACTTTTTGTTAAACTACTGATGTACTTTAACTGAGTGTGCCCTGGGTTCCTGCCAAACAGGCACCCAGGGCCTATGTTCTTTCCCTAAACCGCATTAAAAACAAAACCCAATTGGCATCTCTGGCCACAGGTCAGCCCCTGGTAAATGGTACCACAGGTACCCAGGGCACTGTGACCAAAGAAGGCCACTAAGGGCTGCAGCACTTATTGTGCCACCCTTAGAGGTCTTGTACCTTTACACTCATGCACTGCCTTTGCAGGCTGCATGTTTTGGTGCAGAACAAAGTGAAGAGTCGACATGGCACACATCCCTGTGTGCCATGCCTACAACCCACTGCCCTGGCATAGGTCAGCCACCCCTCTAGCTGGGTGTACTATACCAGTGGTGAGGGTACAGGTGCATGAGCCCTGTACCCCTACAGTGTCTAAGCCAATTCTTAGACATTGTAAGTGCAGTAATGCCATTAAAAGTATATGGTGCTGGGAGTTTGTCATTACAAACTCCACAGCCCCATAATGGCTTTACTGAAAACTGGGAAGGTTGGTATCAAACGTCTCAGCACATTAAACCCACACTGATGCTAGTGTGGGATTCAATGTAAAATGCACTTGGAGGGCCTCTTATAGATGCCCCCTGAAAAACGAGCTAACACTAGTGTCCAGGCTGAGTGGCTGTTCGCTGACTGCCACCACCAGACATGTTTCTGGACCCTTGGGTCAAGAACCTGCTGCTCTTGGGGGTCTGAAACAATGCACATCCTAGGACGAGGTGCCAAGCCTCCTCCCCCAGGATGGGCAGGGTACACGAAGGGGAAGCTTCAAAGGCTTACCGCCTTTGTGATCTACCCCAGGCCTTTGCTGCTTCCAGCAACTGGCCCCCACCAGTTCTGACCCACACTTTGGGTGGGAGAATCGTCGGGAAAACCAAGTGAGGATGGGAGGTGTGACCACCTTTGCCAACCACACCCCTCAGGTGGGGGAGGCGTGGTGAAGCACAAATTTCAGTCCCCGCCATCTTGCAGATGGGGAGACCCAGCCAACCAGAGTGAGGCATATGCCCCCCTCCCACTGGAGGGTGGCATAATAGGGGGTGTACCCACCCCAAGGAACCCAGCACCACAAGGAAGTCTCCCCGGTGATCCTGACCTGAGATCTGGTGATCTCTGACCTGCCTTGAACCTCCAAACGACACCTGCAGTCTCTTTCTGGAGGACCCCCACAACCGCGACCGGAGCTGGTAAGAAAACCCGACGCCTATAGACACCCCTGCACCCGAAGTCCCACGGCCTTGGGAGGCCCAAACGACGGTGTCCCAGCATCCCCAGGCATCCCAACTAACCTCTCCAACTGGGGGTCACATCCAGAAGATCTTCGTCCCCGAGCCTGCAGTCTTTGTTGCAACCGGAGAATCCCCATTGAAGACAACAGGACACCCGATGCCAAAACAGCACCCTGCACCCAGCCGCCCCTGCGCCGCTGCGGATGTACTTTGGGTGCTAATTTGCATTCCCCTTTGCCCTGAGCCTAACACCAGGAGCTTTGCTCCCACAACCTTCAATCAATCAATCACAGAATTTGTAGAGCGCACTACTTACCCGCGAGGGTCTCAAGGCGCTGGGGAGAGGGAAGGGGGGGGTGCTGCTACTGGTCGAACAGCCAGGTCTTGAGTAGCCTCCTGAAGGTCAGCAGGTCTTGGGTCTGTCGTAGGCTTAGTGGAAGGGTGTTCCAGGTCTTGGCGGCGAGGTGTGAGAAGGATCTGCCGCCGGTGGTTGTTCTTCGAATGCGAGGGACGGTGGCGAGGAGAGGTCGGCGGAGCGGAGCTGGCGGTTGGGGACGTAGAAGAAGAGTCGTCTGTTGAGGTAGGCTGGGCCAGTTTTGTGGAGTGCCTTGTGTGCGAGGATGAGGAGTTTGAAGGTGATCCTCCTGTCGACGGGGAGCCAGTGCAGGTTCCTCAAGTGGGGGGTGATGTGGCTGTGGCGTGGTACGTCAAGGATCAGGCGTGCGGAGGCGTTTTGTATGTAACCTTGTAGCCTGCTCGTGAGCAGCCACTAACTGGAGGCCCCCTTCCCCCCATTGGATAACATTGGGCCTCAGGCTCTGCACCCGGCCGCCCTAGTGCCACTGAGGGTGCTTTGAGAGTGCATCCCTGACCCTGGGGGAACCCTGGTTCTAACCCCAGAATACCAACTCCCACAAACTTGTACTTACCTGCAAACCGCTAACTTCATTTTTCTTCATAGGAATACATTGACTGTTTTTCCTTGAAAATTGTTCTAAGTGTGGAGTTGGTTTGTATGGAACATTCAAAAACTGTCTATGTACTAAAAGTGAATTACTTATCTTTTGTCTAGGAGATGTCCCGGTGTGATATCTAGGCATATCACACTGATTAGCAAAAGTTATCTGAAAAGTAATCTAAAAAGTAACGTATATAGTAATCTGAAAAGTAACTGAATAGTAATTTCGAAACAGTGATTTACCTGTAATTCATTCAGCTGCATTTGAACCTGCATTCAATTGTAAAACATTGCATAAGATTTTGGAAAGCATTTATTTCACTTACCTGCACCAGGCCTGGCTCGGTTCTAGAAATAAAATAACTGAATAATATTTTTGATACAAACAAAATTGGTCTGAGTTCAGTCTTTGAGTGTGTGACATCATTTGCTGCTTGAGTGTGTACACCAAATGCTTAACACTACCCTCTGATAAAGCCTTACTGCTCACCCACACTACCACAAATAGAGAGTAAGGTGCTATCTACTTTTACCTCTGCCTACCTTTGGGATGCCACTGGACTCTGTGCACACTATACCTCATTTTGGTATAGTATATACAGAGCCAGCTTCCTACATATAGTGCATGGCTGCCTGACCTGAAAATAAAGAGGGTCTGTCAGGCTGACCTTTGCTCAGCCTGAAAGACACTTTTTGTGTCTGCAAAGAGGTGTTAGGAGGCATCACCTCTTAAAGATGAGCCGCGCTTGTCATCACATAGTCAAGCCAAAGTTTGTCCAGGTGGTATATTGCAGTGTTGGCTGTGTGCATCCGGGAAGCCAATCTCAGTTTCGACCACAACAATAGCGTTGTGCACTAATGATCAATGCAAGTAGCTGAGTTGTGCTTACACTTCTTTTCATAAACGTTTGAAGTGCATTGGTAAGCACACATTGGTAAAGCCATTAGGTCTCACTATTTTAATACATCGACAAAACATAGAAATAGTTACTGACATTATGGCAATGCAGTTCAATAATTTCTATTGTTCCTTCTGAATTTGCAATGGGAATATTTAGTTCAGAGCCATAATGTGTTTGAACATCTCTGGAGCAAAAAAGCGTGTCAGTCATAGGAAAGTGTACAATGACACAGTGTTTGCTGGCTCTAAATATGCAAGGCTAAGAATGGGCTGCCCTGGCGGAGTCTGTATTGAGAGTGCAATAAGCACAGTTCTTTTTCCCTACTCACTATAGGCAACATCTAGGGCAAGCCCCACTAGTAGTCCAAGTCTCAAGAGTCCACTCTGACTCAGTTTTAAAGTCAAAAGTGTTCTAGCGCTGCAGGGCTAACTAGCAAGCAAATTCCCCCGGGGCCAATTGCCCCAACATCAGTCTTACCTGCACTGGCAGACATGGAGCATCTGGAGTTCCTGAGAGTGCCCCATCTACGGATGCTTGAAGAGGCAGCAGCTGAATCAGGTGAGTTTGCCACACGCAGCCCCAGAAAGACTGCACTCAGCAGGAACAGAGTTCCTCACACGCAGTCTTGCCACTGAGGTGACTTGAGGTTTTTTGTGGCTCCTCCTTTCAGAGTAAGTGTCTGATCCAACCCAAGGTTGATGCAATGATCCTGAAACACGTCCCTCACCTTGATGACAGTGCAGCGGTGACCGACTCTGTCATACAAGGTTACAGTTACCTCCATGTACAAGGACTCCAGCCTGTTCAGCACAGCTAAGTCAACAGCAGCAGCCCCTCCTGGCATACAGGGTCACGGCTCACTTCTGCAAAAGGACTTGAGCCCTTACAGAATGGCAATATTTTTTCAGTGGCCCCTCCTGGATATGGGGTTGCTGGCTCCTCACTATGCACAGGCTCTGGCCCAATAGGTGCAACAATGCACACAGCTCTGTTCAAGGAGGCCCTCCTCTGGCAGCCGAGGGTCGCCGACTTCGTCCTGCACATAGGCAATGGCCTGATCAGTGCAGCAGCCGTCTTCTCACCCATTGCAGAGGGAGTCCACTCGACACGGGCCCACTGGACCCTGCTCCCTCCAACACTCTCCTCTTCCTCATAGGGCACACTGGTCTTCGTGAGCAGGCAGGCCCTGGTGCTCCAGGCTCCAGGGCAAGTGATCCTGGATTCCCTGTATGATGTCCCCTCGCCGAGCAGGGGGGCTAGCAGTCCTTAGCCACCAGTCCTTGTAACAGGCAGAAGTCTTGCAGAGCTTCTCCTCCTTACACAACCCTACTGGCTGCTTGACAGTTGACCATTTTTGGGACCTCATGCTTGAGGCAAGGTATATGAAGCATTGTGGGATATTGTTGAGCTGTAATTACATTTTACCATTCACAACATGTACTCACGGGCTGATGCCTCACAGTCACACAGAAAGAAATAGTGATGGTGTCATTAGTGCTGGTGCGGAAGCTATCTCCCATGCACACAAGAGCACAATCTCAGCCATGGAGGGAATAAAGTAACAGTACATTAATCTAACTCGCACTTAACTATGGTTGCCACCCCACCTCATGTCTTTAAAACATTGTTTCTAGCTCATGGGCTTTCATTTGATGTTATAATGCATTCTGGGAGTTGTAGTCATCGGTTGCTTCCATTAATAATGATTTACAACAGAAAGTTCCACGGCAGAAGTGGCAGGACACTTAGAAGAAAAAAGAGCCATGTGGCACCCAGTTTACAGAGTGGAGCTACTAAAACACCGGATTAATGTCTTAATTCTAAAACTAACTGTTGGAAGGTGGGTTATTAGTAGTGGCAAATGTATATCTGACACTGGCAATAAGACCACCAACACAATATAGGGCTCAGTACAGGTCTTAGAAAATTATTTCCATGCTCAACCCTTAGTAGCTGGGCTGCGAGCAGGCAGGCTTAACTTCAAAGACAGGTATGTAAAGCATTTAAAAACACCAAATCAGTAAATAATTAAGACACAGCACACAATAAACACTCAACACTAATTTATAAAAATAGAAAATATTTGTATCTTTAAAATGACACCCAAACGAAAAAGATCCAATGTAGGGAACTGGAGATATTAATTTTTAAAGATTTAGCACTATATAGCACATAGAAACCTATAGCGCCATTTGGGACATCTGGTCGCGCTAGACCGGGACAAAGCCAGAGTTCCAGGCCGACCGCAGTGGAGTCCTGAGCGGCTACCCCTCACAGTAGGTCAAAGTTTTTACCTTCTGACTTAGAAACATTTCTGGAGCTTTTCTTCACGGGGTCCCTCGAAGCTCTCAGCCAGTCATGATTTGGTGAGGGTATGCCAGCTTGCCTTGTGACGAGCTCCCGGTAAAACTTGTGGAAGTCCAAACTCTGGAGCGTTCCAGCGGGATGAACCAGGGATCCAGGCCGGCTCGCTATTGAAGTGGGCAGCCTGACTCTTGCGGTTGGTCGCGGTCACCTCTCTTACGTTCGACGTAGAAAGTTTTATGGAGCTATTTCTTCAGAGGTCCCTCGCTGCTCTTCACCAGGCCAACTTCGGTGAAGGTTCGCTGGCTTGGGTTTCAGCTAACTCCTGGTCAAACTCTGGAAATCAGACCTCCAGAGCTTTGCAGCTTGACAAACCTGGCCGGCTGGCCGGCTCACGGTTGAGGGTCGCCGGTTTGGCTGGCCAGGTCGAGTCGGTCCACTTATGGAGTTTTTTTCCAAAGTTGCTCCAAAGTTGTTCCAAACTTCTCCAAACTTCTGGAACTTCTTCCTGAAGTTCCCCAAAGGGTCCCAAAGTGTCCAAAACTTACTCCAAGGGTCTGGAAGCTCCAAGATGGTCCTTTATAGTTTGGGACTTCAGTTCCACAATCCACTTGGGCAAAACCCTTACAAATCCACTGGTAGTACTCCAGGCTGAGGATTCTTGGTGGTGATGTTCCAGGTGAGCTCTGTTAACCTGTAGCTTGCAGGGAGTCCACTCTTTAGTCCTTTTGAAGCAAGGTAGTCCACAGGCCAGTAGTTCTAGATTGTGCAGCATGCGCAGTCTTCAGAGTGCTGGACCTGGTTGGTGCAAATCAAACTTCTCAGCATGGACCCTTCTTCTTTCTTGAGTTTCAACCAGCAGATCTGAGAGACTCTGCCCCTCTCAGATACTTATTCCAAGTTCTCTTGGTCAAGCAGGAGGGCACTCCTCTCCAAGGGTAGAGGTTTAAATGAGACTGGTTTCTTCGGCCTGTTCCCTCCTTCCCTTGAAGAACATTATTTACTACCGCTCCCCATAGCTCCCAGAAGGGCTCCCAAACCCCAGGGTTCATTTATCACCTCTTCAAAGGAGCCTGGCTAATCCACATAACTCTGACCAACAAGACAGACCACTGGAAGGCTGAATTTTGGCTTACAGACAAGAAAGTCTTATAACTTTTTCTCTGTACATTTTAGGATGAATTTAACAATACCATATTGTGGGATTTATCAATACCATTCTAGGAAGTCATTGAATGAGATTTGTATCATCTCCTTGATGTTAGTTATTATTTAATAACTTCTTGGCATGTTAACCTATGTGGCTAGGGATTTGCAATGGGAAGAATAACTTGGGCCATTTTTCCAACACCAGGGCTTATAAAAACATTTTTTATAAGGACCCTGCCTATTTCTACAGGACCCCACACCCCTGGGATACCTAGGGGAGACTTTAGGAGTTCTAAATATGTAAAAATACTGTAGATCCTCACTTCACAGTACTCCTAGCACAAAAGTCGATTTTGAGAATCACTTTGCTACAATGTGGGAAGTGAATTGTGCAATTTCACTAAACCCAAGTCATATAAAATTCATTTGATAAGGGTCCTCCTTATAACTACCTGACCCCCCACTCCTGGGACACCTAGGGGAGACCCTGGGGTACCAAATATGACAAAACATTGTAGTTTATTAATTGTTAAGTGCCCCAAACACCAAAGTCAAGTTTGGGCACCATTGCATTTTAAAAGCAGTCCTGCAACACAGGGCTGCTTTTAAACTGACACCAGGCTTCAGCAGTGCACACATGCAAGTGCAGAAAGGGCTGCTGGCCTCTAAACTGCCATGCCCTACTATATACTAAGGCCTTAAAGGTAGTTTCAATCCCCCTGCCCTATTATGTACTAGGGCCTTATAGGGGAGGTCATGCCAATCAAAAGGGTACCCTAACCTATAGTGTACCCTAGTGTATGTAGCTGTTTTCACTGTATTCTAAGTGCGTCTTCAGCATTGCATTGGCCCTGGGCCTGGTTAGGCAGAGCCCAGAGTCAGTCAGAGTCAGTTACCACCAGTACCAGTCAGCAAAAAAGTTGGGGGTGCCCAGGGCACAGGATGACTTTACAACACTAGCACCTGCAGGAAAATGGGGGCGTACGGAGGCACAAGGGGGCTATGGAACAGGTCAGAAGACCCTGGCTCACTGCCCTTCTCTATGAATACTGGATAGAGGTATCCAGAAATGGAGAATTAAATTTCGGAAGACTTGGTCCTCCGTACATGGAGCTTTCCTCCAACGCCCCGTCTCATGGTATTGGAGACTGGCACAACTTATAGTAATGCATGAGTACACATATAAAAAGACCCTCAGGAGAATGAAGAGTGCCTGAAATAGTCTCTGAAATGGAAGTAAAAATTACTCAGTGGGGCAAGTCAGCAGGCTGTGGCCAAAAAGGGCTTCACAACATTGGATACTTTGAATAGCCGCTGAATGAGGTCCTGGGGAAGCTGTTGACTTTTGGTGGAAAAGCTCTGAGTGGGAGAAACTTGGATTTTGTGCCCTAGGAAGGTTCTTTCTCGGCTGGATACTTGTGGGCCTTCACCCAGTGAAGAGTTCTACCTTCAGACTAAGGGCCTGATTACGAGTTTTGCGGTAAGGGAACTTCTGCTAAAATGGCGCTAGAAACCCCACCGCCTAGTTGGCGATCTGCCCACCGTATTACGATATTGGCGGTTTGCACAACAAAAGACCGCCAGAGCACTGCTGCCACCGCCCGACATTTGCCGACTTCTGCGACAGAGGTAGGTGGAAAGCAGCTGTCAGAGGGTGCTACAGACAAGTTCACTGCCATTTGAATTACACGTTGACTTTCTGTCGAGTTGGCCGTGGTGGGAAGACTGCTTGCTATGAGTCAGCGGAATCGAAAGAATCGAGGTGCATACCAAGCCATTTCCATTTCTTACCTTCAGCCTCTCACGTGGTTCCCTTCCTCCAGGGCCCCTCTTCACAGCAGCATCTTGACCCTGAAGAAAGCACCCCTTTTGGTGCCGAAATCCAGGTAAGTACATTTTGCAGTATTTACCCATTGACTGGACTGGGAACATATGGTCTGGACTCCAGCAATGGGAAAGTACTCCTTGTGGGTATTTTTTGACACGTGTGATGCATATGTGTATACAGCAGTCAAAATATACACTCCTGCATCGACAGATAAGAAAACATATTTCCCGCCGTCAGAAACACCACAGCTGGGCCACGGTGACATTGTAATATGGCGGGCGGGAGACTGCCGCCGCAGCAGATTCTTGGGACAACGGCAGTATGGCAGTAAGACCGCTGAATTCGTAATCAGACCCTTAGTCACTTTTTTGGAGATCAGATCCTTCCAGCGGGGCAGGTTTGCAGGCTGTAGCTGAAGAGGGCTCCACACTTTCTCTGTGAGGTCCCGCTGAATCAAATTTGCTGCTGCAGAAAAGCTCAGAGCAGTAGCAACCTTGACCCATCAGCACTGCCTTTAGTTGGATAGCCTTGGAAGGTTGGTCCCGGTGCTACTGGAGGTACTTGAAGCGAAAAGGTTTCTGAGTCTTCTGCACAGCTTTCAGGAGATTATAGGAGGAGTATACTTTGACACCAGCCAGTGGTACAGGATCTCGGGGATAGAAGTTACCACTCCAGCAGAGGCCATCAGCAGGATCAAGGGTAGGTCCATTTGGAAATGATCAGCTTGGCAGTTGCAGAAAAGGACTCTTGTAACTTCTTATGTCCATCTGGCTTGGAGAGGATGTTAGCCTTATTCCCCTTTGAGGCCACTTTTTTGTCCTGGGAAGAAGAAGTAGAGCATGTCCATTCTTCTAGGCTCTTCTCAGGTTAAAGACAGCAGGTCCAGTCTTCCTCTGTTCTTCCGCAGGTCGAGAAGGTGTTCTGAGGAGAGTACTGGGGATGCCATCCTGGCTACTGGTGAACTCCTGGCTACTCCCTAACCAATGAGATAAAGGTTTCCAGGGGTAACCCTACCCACTTTTGCAGTATTTCCTGTGTGCCCTGTTGCAAACAATCCCAGAGTGCCTCTCTCTACCTAAAACCAAGATGGCAGAAACTTTCCTCCACTTTGCAGTGCTGCTGTCCCCCCCCAATAGGCATGGCTATGGAAATGATCAGCCCCTCTTCTGTGGTCACTCTAAACCAATTCTAGGGGCAGCCCTGCCAACAGTATGTACAAGTTGAACAAAAACACTGGTTACCTGTGTTTGCAGCACGATGTTGCGACTGAGCTCAGCGCGTAGTAAAATTTGGGGGCATATTATCAAGAAACGGCGTTAAAATTATCGCCGGTTTAGCGGCAGAAAACTGCTGCTAAAGCGGCGATAATGGGCTTAATAATATGCCCTTGAGAATTCCAATAGAAGCCCATGTTCTGGTGTCAACATGGACTTCTATTGGAATTCTCCAGGGCATATTATCAAGCCCATTATCGCCGCTTTAGCAGCAGTTTTCTGCCGCTAAACCGGCGATAATTTTAATGCCGTTCTTGATAATATGCCCCCAAGTCTGTTAATGCATCTCTCCTTTTCTTCTTGTTATTTTTTCCATCCAGGTGCGAGACTAATGTGGGATGTTCTTTGTGGTGAGGTCAAAGTGGGAGGATCAAGGGAGCTGGCAAAACAGAGTCCCGGAAGCTGGGAAACCTGTAATTGGCAGGCCAAGAGGGTCACATTCTAATTGTTTGCAACAAGGAACAGGTGCAGATAATTAACTTGATGAGGCTGCCTTCTAGAAGGTCCTTTAGAATGTTCACAAATGCCATCTTCTAATTGCTTATAGCAAGGAACAGGTGCAGGGGATTAATTTGATGAGGGCTGTCATCTGTTCACGTTTTGGTCATCTATGTCGGTTGCTTGATGCGTATTCTGGTGTATTTTCCAGATGTTTCCATGGCGCCTGAAACCTGACCTTGCATATGCATGGTTAAACATTTGTAAAAGCTATTAAGCCTTTTCAAACAAACCGGGGCACACCAGCTGCAGCTAGCTATTATCAACAGCATGGTATGGTCAAACGTCAGGGTACAAGATGGTTGTTCATTCATAAGTGTTGGGAGGTGTGATATGAGTCATGCCGGTATATTGTGATAGTCAAGAGAGGTGAGCTGTGTCAGGAATCCTGAAAAATGGGTGCTGTTTGAAGCAACACTTTATACCCACTTCCTAGGGCCCAGGACTGGGTTGGCGCCACTTGGCAGGGCATGTCTTGCAGCAAGCAAGGTCCAGGTGCTGTAGTAGGATAAGATGAAGTCTGAGATGTCCCTGAGCCTCATAACAGGAGGCAAGCCATCAAGTGTTTGGAGTCACTCTGGGTTCAAGTGATGCAGGTCCAGTCCTTCTCACCCAGGCAGGAGAACAGCAGGCAGCAGGGCAGCTCAGCAACGCAAGAGTCCAGCAAAGCAGCAGTCCAGCAGAGTGGCAGTCCTTTCAGCAACACAGCAATTCTTCTTCCTGGCAGAGTCTTCACAGGTCCAGAAGTGTACTAAAGTCATGGTGTCAGGATTTTACTGCTTATACCCAGTTGTGCCTTTAAATGGGGGAGACTTCAAAAGAAAACTTTGAAGTGCGCAGAGGTCCTCTCTTCCTGCTCTGGCTCCAAACTCACTACTGGAGGGTATGGAGTCCTTTGTGTGTGGACAGGACACAGCCTATTCTGGTGTAAGTGTTGATGCTGTGCCTAGCTACGCCCTCCCATCTCCCAGGAAGGCTCATCAAGACACACCTAAGCTCACCTTGTGTATGGCTGTATAGAGGGAATACACAAAGCCCAGCTGTCATTCAGCCCAGACTGAACATAGACAGGCACCAAATGGTTAAATTAAGTAATTGCCAACTTTTCAAAAGTTGCATTCAACATACTGTAATTTAAAATCCAATTTCACCATAAGTTGTGATTATAAATTGTAAGTGCAGTGACATCAAACTTGAAAAGTCTATCTCTTCGCAATTGGGAATTACACTTGAAAGATGTAATAAGGTAATCCCAATGCTATTCTATGGAAGAAATAGGCCTTGCGGTAGTGAATGATGAAACTGGGAATTTTTCACTGCCAAGACATGTAAAACTTAAAAGTACTGTCCTTCCTTTTAACTATGTTGCACCCTGCCCTTTGGGTTAGACAGGGCTTACCTTAGGACTTGTATTTATGTATAAAAAAGGAAGGTTTAGGCCTGGAAAGAGGGTTGCCTTGCCAGGTGGAAGGGTCATTGTAAAACTGCCCATACAGGCTCTGCAATGGCAGGCCTGAGCCATGTTTAGAAGGCTACTTAAGTGGGCCACACAATGAGTGCTGCAGGCCAACTAGTGTCATTTAATTTACAGGCCCTGGGCATGTGTAGTGCACTTTTCTAGGGACGTATGAGTAAAGTAAATATGCCAATTGGGGTTAAGCCAATATTACCATGTTTAGGGGAGAGAGCACAAGCACTTTAGCGCTGGTCAGCAGTGGTATAGTGCTTAGAGTTCTAAAGCCAGCAAAAACTAGGTCAGAAAAATGGAGGGAGGCAGGCAAAAAGTTGGGGGAAGACCACCCTAAGGCTGTCAGGTCTAACAAATAGCTTTTAGGGCCTTTTTATAATGCAAAGTGGAACATTATTATTAACATGTCCTTTTTTCAAAATACCATGCACCCTGCCTTATTTGCAATAAGACCTACTTAGCGGTGACTTATTAATATTTAAAAATAAGGTATTGCCTTGTCAAAAGGGGTTATAATGGCAGGTTGAATTTGCAGTTAAAAATTGCACAGCCAGGCTACAAATGGTAGTGGTTGACACAATGGGTGCTGCAATGCATGAGTGACATTTAATTTACATGCCCCCATATACTAGGGACTTATTGGTAAGTTAAATATACCAATCAGGGGTATGCAAATTTAATCATGTTGAAAAGGGTAAGCACAGGCACTTTATCTTTGGCTAGAAGGGTAAACTGCGCAAAGTTCTACAGCCAGCAAAACAGTCAAGGTAAACATATGGGGCTACACCACTGCCTGATAAACCTGGCCCAGTGTTCCTGCAGTGAACAGTTACCAAATGCTGTCTGTAACTATATAGGTAAAGTGTTATTTTCCTATGGAGAGGACTGATTGTGAATAAAAGTCCTTATTTAAATTTGGACCAGAAAACTGCTAGAAATGTGCCTTAAGTTTATTTTACCATTTTAGCAAAACATATTCTGTCCCCTAAAGTAATTTTTTTAATAGTTGTAGTTGTAAGAAATTGGGTAATTGGATAGGGGGAGGGGTGAAACCCTACTCAAGCAGTAACCACAATCCTTGTCAGGGTGAAGTCACAAGCAAACCCCAAATTAACCTGTGCCCAACCCTCTGGTAGCTGGGCACAAGAGCAGTCAATTCACACAGTAATAAAGTGAAACATGACAGAAGAAAAATAGCACACCAATTAGAAAAATAGAGTAAACTGTAATAAATAATTTAAGACCAAAACAACAAATATCCAATTAGTAGAACCGGAGACATGCATTTGTTTAAGATTTAGGTGAATATAGCACCAAAAAGCACAAAGCGCCAACTGTGGTTATCTGCTCACGCCAGTTCAGGGCGACCATGATGGAGCCCAGGCTGGCTGCAGGGACACAATTAGCCCAGCTGAACAAGAGTACCTTAAATTCTCGTTGAGGAGCATTGCAGAGTCCCACGTTGACAATGAATCGCGCAGCGACCTTTCCTAGGAGTTGCGAAGCTGCCATGCGAGGTCCTGTGTCCTTGTTGAGAATGGTGTAGACGAGTGGTTTGTGAAGCAAAGTCCTACATCGAGATGTGTCGTGTCCGGGCTGGTTCCGAAGAAGCTGCGGGACTTTCGATGCAGAGTTCTGCGTCATTGTCGTAGGCTGCATTGAGGATGGGTTGCGCAGTGGCAGTTCCTGGAAGGCAGTGGGTGGTGATGCAAAGTCACACGCTGGAGATGAACCATGCAGCGGTCCTGATGCAGAGCCTGGAAAAGTGATCCGTCGTGCAATGGCTCCGATGCACAGTTTCTTGTCGGCGATATGTTGCGCTGTTTCTCCGATACATGGGTTCTGCTGGGGCCACAGTTGGCCCACTTTCAATAGTCCAGTACTGGGGTGGCGCAACTTGGGAGGGTAGGACTCCCAGCAGACAGAGTCCAGGTGCTTGTTACAAGGTGGTTGGAGCCTTCTGTGGAGCCTTCTGTGGAGAAGTGTGGCTCAATGGTTAGAGCGGCAGACCCTGATGCAGAGATCTGGCCCGGGACCAGGGTTCAATTCCCGCCTCGGCGGGTCTTGGGCTCAATTTCCTCGGACCTGATAATTCTCGCCTCGGTGCCTATTCTAATCATGGGTCCCACTCTGCAACTCTGGGCAATAGCTTGCTTAATCTCCACAACGGCCCCAACAGCGCTGGGATGCCTGGCTTCACCCTGGGGGTGCCCAGGAGTGGACATTTCACAGGGAAAAGCCAGGAAGGGTTCCACAGCGGTATGCGTACAGCGCCTGGACACCCCTTTGGGGGTATGGGTGCGCTTTACAAGTACAAATTTCTTTCTTCTTTCTTCTGTCTCTGAGACTCTAGTCAGGGGGCCAGAAACCTAATCATTGGAGTTATTCTGGTAGTCCTGGGTTCAAGAAACATGTCCAGTCCTTCACTCAGGCAGCCGGCAGCATGGCAGCAGAGTGACAGTCCTTCTTGCACAGCAACCTGTCTTGAACTGCAACTGGACCTGCCTGAGCCCTGCTGGCCTCTGCTGCAGTGAGATTCTGTTCCCCAATAGGTGCCGCCCCAGGTCCTGGACCCTTGGCTGGTATACAGATGAGCTCCTTCCAAAGAAGAAATGGTGAAATCTTAAACTTTGGGCTGTTCACGACTGTGAGTGGGCCCCTTCTTGCCTAGACTTCTGCTGCCTGCAACGGCTGCCAATTTGAAGCGTGAAGACCTGCTCTTCGTGCTACAGCGACTACCAACAATGTAAGATCTGTATTTCACTCTACTGCAACAACAGCTCGTGGTGACTGTCAAAGTCAAGCTCCATCAATACCCATCCACGACAGCTGACCAGCTCTTTGCAGTACAGTGATTGCAACTTACACCACCTGGTCTGCTCTCTGTGCCAAAGCAACGACCATCAGCAATACTCTCTCTGCTCCTTGTGGCCTCCTCCACCTTGAACAGAATTCTTTGCGCCGAACTGGGAGAAAGTAACTTTTTCAGCGGGACTAACCTGTTCCATGTATCCGATCCATGTTCCATCGCGGTCGGCCAAAGCTTGTGACTTTACCCCAGTCTAGCACAGCCAGATGACTGCGAGTGGCGCTTTGAGATTTTAGGCGCTATAGCTGCTTAAAACTTAAAAAATGAATATCTCTGGTTCCATTGATTGGATTTGTGTCTTTCCAGTATTATATTTATTAAATTTGATCAAATTGGTTTGGGGTGTTGTCGATTTTTCTTGTTGTTTCACTTTTTTTATTGTTGTGTGCTACACAAATACTTTATAAATTGCCTCTAAGTTAGGCCAGACTGCTTTGTGCCAAGCTACCAGAGGGTTAAGCACAGGTTAATTTAGTGTCTTTTGGGGTTCACCCTGACAAGGATTGTGGTTGTTGCCTGAGTGGGGCTTTCATCCCCCTCAACAAATAACCCACATTATTTCACTTTTTAATACACACACTAGCACCGCCTCCTTTTCCAACTAAAAGGTGATGAATAAGTATCCATCATTAAAGGAAGCACTGGAAGACTAAACAATTGATGCACAGAGCCACTCGGATTGAAAAGGTTAGTGGTGTGGGTCACTCATGACTGGGTTTTCATCTTGTAAATAGGCAAGTGTGTGAATGTTACCTCAGCACTAGAGGGAACATCATAAGACAATGTACTTTAAATGGTTTGGGCAAAGCAGATTACATGAATGAAGTATACAAGAAGTATCTTGAGTCACGCAGACCCATGCATCCCTTGAGATGAGCTAGTGCTGAGTGTGTTATCATGGAATTTAACACACAATATCTCATTCTATTCCATCCTCATCAAAAGGCGATTGCCAACAAACACATTCCAGCAACGTAGAACTATTAATGCCCACTTCTTATATTTTATTTGAATTGCCTTGCATGTCCATTGATCCAGAAGTAGCCCATATCAATTTGCTGGAAATAGTTGTTCACAACTATACTGTAGTAAAATAGCCTATGCACATTCCTGGCGCAGCTTTGCTAGTAACATGGGCCAAATCCTCCTTTGAGTGCTTTCAATGGGAGGAACTGCAGTCTCTTCTCTTAGGCCCTCATTAGGAGTGGAATGGTAGTATGTCGATAATTATCGCACACAATAAAACTGACATAGATGAATATGGAATTGTGTTGGATAATTATCACATAATATGATTTCCGCCCTTAAAATGATGCATAATATGCAGGTTTGTTGCTTACTGCACCCAAATACTTTTCTTTCTATTTACCAGGTATTTTTCCGGAATAAATATCAACAGGTTTAACCTGCTGACACTTATCCTGGGGAAGCATTTTTGCACCACCCATTACGTAGCGGATGCGACAAACCTTATAAACCATTGACTCAAGGCACACTTTTTCAGTTTCTAAAAAGATTGGGTGAAGGTGCTCAACAAAAGTAGAAAGGCTGCAGTTTATTAATTTGTTTATGAGTCTCTCTTTAAACCCACTCACAGGTGGGTCATTGTTATGCAATACATATGAATCGTATTAGTTTATTTACGACTGCTAATCATGAGTAAAGACTTAAACCTTGCCTGTTGGGGGGTGACGGTTTGCAGTGTGCAAGAAATTGGGTTACTAGTTGCAAAGGATGTGAGTCCACAATGGGTCTCCTTACAGGGAACCAAGTACCCATTTATAGCACTTGACTCTCTCAGATAAGAGAAGCAGAGCAGTCCAAGGACTACTCAGGGAAGGTAGAGTGGGCTAGTAACCTCCATTCACCGACATGCAACAACAACACTCAATAGGTTTTTGTCCAGTTAGTGCTTTAAAAAAAAAAAAAAAGGAAACGTATGTTTATTACATACACACTGCTGAATACTATACATAAGATTACAAGTATATACATCAGGTAGATGGATGTGCCTTTGGTGACACCCTTATCTCATTTTACCTCTAGTGGCTCATCATCCCTGTAATCACAGTACCATCCACAAACAATATACTGGGTGTCATTAGATATAGGCAGGCTGATTGCCTTTGTCAAGCGGTCATCATATGAGAATGTAAGGAAGGCCTATTGGCTTTGTCAGGGGATCAACATATCAATAAAAACAATAATCACATGTTCAGAATCACCATTAAACCCAATGAAGCTAATGATCATTTTTAAATGTATTCATTATTAATACATACATTATAATGGTCATGTTTGCCAATAGATATTTCAATAAAGCTTTGAACAGATGTTATACTCTTTCTTTTATACTCTTTAGGCTGCCTAATGTAGCCATAGGACCAACCACAAAGGGTCAATGTACTTTAAAGCCAAAGAGAAAAAGCTTTGATGTGTTTTAAAAATGCTCAAAACCTCTCCAGCAATCATGAATTTAATGACCCAGGAGACTTAGGCCTGATTTAAAGTTTGGTTGCTGGGTATTTACTCTGTCAGGGTGATGGAGTAAAGTACCCCCTTGCCCCGAGGGAGTACCTGCCTGACAAATTTTGAGATTTATGGCCCAGTGGATATCTCTTGCATTTACAGGAACCGCTGTCACTGCAGTTCCTGTAAATGCATTGAAAGTTTGATGGACTACTCCATCAACATGATGGAGCCGTGTGGCAAGCTTTCAGTGTTATTTTTATTTTCAAGAAGAAAATCTCAAAGCAGGATTTTCACAATGATCCCCTTTGCCATGAGAGTTTTCTCTCATGGAGTGGGGGTCATTTTAAAGTTTTCACAGTCCCTTAACACTAGGTTTTACCTGGTGGTGATGACAGTGAAAACCGGCCATTTTTCTGCGCACTCTAAATAAGTGGGAAATAAAATGGCCAAACCTCTGACGGCCCTTACTCTGTTGAGCCTATGGAGGTGTATGCCGGAATACTGAAGGTCTGCTTGACTTGAATGAGGCAGGTGGTCCTTCAATTTGGGGTAGAGAGAAATCCCTCACTCAGCCAAACTATAAATCGCATAGTGTTTAGTATATATAAAATATTCCTGGAGAGCTGCTGAACCTCCTGCAGCCCCCTACAACATATGTATACAATGTTGCTGTTGCCTCTACCTGATCTGGGGCATGACAGAAGCAAGAACAATATTCAAAGGATCTCATGCAGGATATTATGGTACACCCCTTGGCCTGGTTATGTGAATATTTTATGAGCACGTTGCTCCTCACTCCTGGTGTCCTGTCCCACCCAAGCTTTGTTTTCCCACTCCTGTGCTGTCTAGCCAGTCTCTCTCCTGCACCTGCACCTCTTTCAGCAGGTGTGGAAAAGCTGGCTCTCTCTAACTCACCCATGTGGAGCGCGGGCGGTGCATGGCTTGCTTCTGGTCCACCACCACCCGCAGACACAGGCACGGGACAGAGAAGGTCCACGCACTGCTCCGGGGTTCTTGACACCCTGGAAGCAGAATGAAGGGCACAATGGTGTTCCAATAGTGGGCCTTCTTTGTCCTGGGGATGGAGTCCTTGGGACAACAATATTTGTGCTGGGCACAGAGGATGGGGTCGCAGGGCTGAAAATGAGTTTGGGAAGGGGTCCTCACCCACATCCCCTTCCTGGGCAAATTAAATTAAATAAATATGGTAAGTTGCCCTGGCCCATCACAGGGGTAATTTTTAGAAATATGGAGGAGCCCCACTTGCTCCATTTTCTTCTAACATCAAAGGCCAAAATCTTTATGAATCAATGTTTCCAGCCCCATTGAGCTGATTTTTATGATTTTGGGCTTATTTTACTCCTGGCTCTAGCCCCTAGGAGCATTTTCAGCAGCCCTCCTGGCCTCTAAAGGGACACTCTTTGCTGTGTTGTGTAAACTGAGTATCTGGCTCAGCTCTAAAAGGTTTGCTTTCATACCCAAGCGTCACACGAGTGAACGCAGTTTAATACACCAACGCTTGAATGTGATAGACAGCTTTTTGTAGCCCTGCAGAACCCCACCTAATCCATAGTTGAAGTGGTGTCAATGCTTTTGGGTTACTAACAGTCCATAAACAGTGATCAGAAACAAACCTTTTTCATTCTCTTCAATAACACACACCCAAGATGGACTACAGCAAATGGCACTTTAACTAACAAGTGTGTTTATTTCAATATGTGCAACCTGTTGCTCAACACATCTAAAATAACCACACAGAATACAATGTAAACAACACAAATGCACATTGCAAACAACAAGAATAAAATGAACATTTCTAGCATGGTTAAAATATAATCTAAAAACCTAAAACCCTAAAACCTACTTCTATTTGCTACACTAGAAGAGCATAGAAAGTAGAATAACTTGCAACAAGATTTTTTTAGGGAGAATGAGCACACTGCATACCTGTTTATAACAGAAAACTATGAATATCAGGAGTCAAGAAGGGCTTGATCCCAGTGGAAGGCAAACATGAATCGCATCAGCATCAGCTCCTCCTGGACTCATTAACAACTTCCAGTAGAAAGTGCAATACAGCAGCATCTCTGGCAGGCAGGATCGTCTGTAGTAGTATCTTACTTGTATTAATCTAAAGCAAAGGACCTCTCCTGACAAGTGGTCAAGTGGCAATCCTTTTATACTGTATCTTATCTAAGTTGGGATTTCCAACATCACCTTAGGATTGTTTGATATAACTAATGAGCATCAAGATGCTAGTCTAAGACACATTCATTTAAACAAACATGGTAAAAATACGACAATTCAGACTACACTGTTTTGGCCATTGTTCTTAATGGGCCTTGAAATTAAGATAACAAGGGACTTGTTCCAGACTGATCAGGTGTTTTGTTGATGTCTGTATCTAAATGACTTGACACGTTCACTGTTCTTGAAAAGATAAGGACAGATGACATCTGCGACAAAGGCAGACATGTTGATGATTCTGCAAAAAATACAGAAAATAGAGTCTCAATCTATTTATGGAGTCGGGCATTAAGGAGCTGTGTTTACTGGTACTCAGCCCCAGTCTTCTCTTCTCCTGGTTCTGGTGCTCTTATCCTGCTGGTGGGGGCATCTTGCACAGCCCCTCCGCAACCAGCCAGCACAACACCTTCCTTCCTGCACTCCCAGACCCCAATGCCTCTTGGCTGTCTAGAAGGGCATGAGGGTGGCATTGGTGTCCATGTCGATCCTCCACTGGTCCTCAGGGGGCATAAGAGCACCAGTACTGCTTTCCCTGGAGAGAACCATCTAGTCCTTGGGGTCTGCTAGGGTCGAAGTCCTTAGTCCATCTTTGCAGGGAATCAGGTGTCTTCTCTTTCTGGCTTTCCATTACTCCCCTGTTGTCACCTCCCAGGTCTAGGATCTTCTTCCCTGTCTCTCTGTTATGCAGTGGCTTATAACTGGGAGTAGAAAAGTCCAAATGTCAGACACCCCTGGCCAATCCTAAGATGTCACATCATCCCTCCACCCCTGTTCCAACCCTCCTGCACAGCATTCTGGAACAATTTAATATGGCGATGTAATGTTTTTTCTGCAAAGGTGGTTTCTGCTCCACCCCTAGCTGACATCACTGCTAGATCCCTTCCCACCAAAACCTCGAAGGGGAGACCCTGCTGTGTTGGCTCCAGCTGTATGGGCATCCTACTTTTTTCAGTGAGCCTGGGCTGACCCAGCTGAGGTGCAATGTGACACTCAATTTTCGGATGTAAATTTCCCCGCACCCCTTTCCTATCCAAGAAACTGGGTCAATAACTGCTAATTTCTCCCTTTGTGTGAGGAGGCCTTTGATTCCTCTGTTGGGGATCATATGAATTAACTTTGCCCAGAAGGTGGGACAGAGACCTTGAATCTGATTATGAGCTGAGCCAGAGAAAAATGATCATTCTTGGTATGCCATAAGGTGTATATGTATGTTATTGGAACCTGCAAAATCAAACAATGCATGCATGTTTTACCCCAATTAACGCATTGCTAGACTGTTTAGGCATAAGTGGAGTGAAGTTTCACTCTAAGGTAGATTTCACCTGCATGTATAATACAATAAAAGCACTACATATTTTCCAGTGAAGCCTACTGACCAATCTACAAACTCTTACTAATATTATATATAAGACCTATCTCTGGTCAGCACCAATCTTTGCAGAGTCCCTTCTGTCCCTTCTGTGCCAGGCTACGAGCTGCACAACAGTAGTCTCATACGTGCAGTCCGCACATACGTGTGCCAAATGTTCATGTGTAACCAGGTCGGTGCCCTTACATTAGTAGTGCCGCAGTGGCCTTGTCTTTAAATGAAATTAAATGAAATGAAAATTAGATTTATAACGCGCGCTAATACCAGGAGGTGTCTAGGCGCAGCGGCTCCCCCTGATGTACTAACCAGAGTGGATAATTAAAATGCAGTGACGGGTTAGTTTTTAAAAAGCTGAGTTTTCAAACGTTTACGAAATCCCAGCAAATTGTTTTCTGTCTTTAGAGCCAGTGGGAGGGAGTTCCACAATATGGCTGTACCTGAGATAAAGCTTTTCCCCCCCCAGGAGGCCGTCTTGGCCCTGGGGATTATCAGATTTGCAGAGGTCGCAGAGCGCAGCTGCCTTCCAGGAATATACCACATGAACTTGTCTGCGAAAAATTCAGGGCCTAGGCCATGTAATGCTTTAAAGGCGATACAGAGGGCCTTGAATTCTATTCTTATTTTAACTGGAAACCAGTGTAGAATTGGGAGGGCGTGGGCCACTGATTGACGTTTCGGGATGTCAAGTAAAAGGCGAGCTGCCGCGTTTTAGAGGACTTGCATTTTGTTAAGTAGACGTGACTGTATATTTATAAACAGCCCGCTACAGTAACCTATTCTAGACAGGATCAAGGCGGTAACCACCATTTTCTGGAGATCTGACGGGATGTATGGGAGAATTTTCCTAATAGTTTTGATCAAATAAAAGCATGCGGAAGTGATTGCGTTTATTTGCCCCTCGAAAGACAACTTGGTGTCAAAATAGACTCCTAGATTTTTCACCTTTGAGGTGGGAGTAGGAATCTCTCCCATTTCCTGAGGCCACCAGTTGGGTTGCTAAAAGGAGGTATCTCGCCCAAACAGGAGAACCTCGGTTTTCCCCGTGTTCAGCCTCAAGCAGTTTTGGGACATCCAAAGCCCAACTTTGCGCATACAGTCCTGAAATCTTCGAGCAGTGAGCGGATATTGGTGGTAAACACGGTCTGTCCAATTGCAGTGAAATTACCCTGAGTGGGACTCAGGTAGAGAGACTTACCCAAAGCAAAGATAATAAAACTGGATGATCAAAAGTGAAACATCCTGGTGGACTAAATGGGTGGAACCCATTTATTTGCAACACAGTGTCTCAGGCTTAACTTGCTACCTTTCCCCTACTGTCCTTCTGCCTGCTCTTGATGCACTTTGGGCCATAAGAGCTGTGTCTGCCCTGTGGTCACCCCCTTTAGAATTCGCTTTCTCTCCCAGGTGACCCTGCCACCCCTAGGCTAACTGATCGGCACAACCCACCATACGCTTGTTCTTGCGATTATTCCATTGTTCTTGAAAGGAGTGAGAACCGTCATTGTTACCTTCACCTACCCCCTCCTCTCTTTTTTGCTGTTGTGTTGGACACCTGTGACATAAGCCCCCCGGTTCACCAAGTTTATTGTGTGAGTCAATGGGTTACCCTTCCTTCAGGTCTTACCTGAGGATCTTTTAATCCACTGTGTGAATTACTGACTTGCTCCTTCAAGTGTTGCCAGGTACAGCCAATAACCATGTCCTCCTGACACTATTTCCGCTTAGTGGCTCCTATTCAACTTTTGCAGGTTTTTCCTTTCGGAGCCTTCCCAACGCACTCCTTATTTCGAGCCGGTGCTTTCCGGTGCTGAGCACCCGCACTTAATTTGTTTCTGGTGCTGGCACCGGCACCTAATTGTCAACACCACACTTAGGGCAGTCTGCCAAAAGGTGGCACTGCTCATGTAATTTAGAGATGAGCAGTATAACAGTTGTTTAGGAAAACAATATACATTAAAAAATTGCTAATACCTACCTCCCCAGCCATTCCTTTAGCTTTGGGGACCTGGAATAATCTGAACTGTCACATTTACATGCGAGAGAGATGGTTAGTAGTTGTTTTGGCAACAATGACAAGGGCGATGGGTGGTGCAAGCTGCAGTGGTCTCCTGGTCAGAGCCCTGGCACTTAATATTTTACAAATTAAGCACTGCCAACGGTCACCAATGGCGCGTGGGGGCCATTTCTTTCACCACAATATCTGTGGTGGTTGTTATGCAGGCCCCTTTAATAGCTGGGCCTTACGTCTAATTTCGATATGTGCGGTAACATGGGCTACCACACTTATCAGCAGCTATTGGGCCACGCGTAACGAGGACTGTGCTCAAATCTTGTTCACGTGTTTCTACATTTTGCCAGTTTTCACAGTATTTTCCTGATGTAATCGCAAGACAAAATGTTAGTGAGCAAGCTCAAAACACGAAAGACTGCAGTTAATAACAATGGAGAAATAATAATTGCACCTATTTTTACTTCAGGCCAGCCTCTACTGGAGATCAATAAGTATTGATGGCGAAATATTTCAAATTGTAAAATGCACTTCATTTTTTAACACTTAAATTGTGAGAGCAAAACTGGTACTGATGAAAACAAATAGATTCACATATAACTATGTAAGATTTATCTCCATATTGCACTTGATATTAGGGAATATTATTCTTAGGTTCATAATAAATAGATCTGCTTGTAAAAAATGCACCCTTAAATAAAATACAGCAAGAAATAAATCACGAAATTCTCCAGTCTAATTAAAGTAATATTTTCCATGTTACTAATATTTCTCTTGGAGTTATAAAATAGATCACTGGGGAATTCTATTTTTCATCTGTGCTAATTATGGCTATAGGGCATATTTTTCACATGCTGGAAAATGGTACATGAACTTTAGGCGGAAAACAAACATTTTTCCTCAAACATCTGATGGCTCTCTAAGGAACCAAGATTGTCCTCAGGGTCCTGTGATTCTGAACGCAGCTGCATACACCGCATTATAAACTAATATACACAGAAAATATGTAGAAATATTTGATTTGTAATTGTGGAAAGGATATTCTGACCTTCTAAGCTGGTGTTTTTCAAACCATTTCAACCTGACTTACTTCACAGGAGAGTGAAAATCGAGCAGTCATATTTTCTCTCTGCAGTGTTTTGTATAATGTGTGATGTTAAAACATACACAGAAAACCATTGTTGCAGCAAAATGTGTTTGGTGACCAGAGGCTTCCTAAAGTCCAAGCATTGTCTCACTAGATGTAATAATATATATCTATATCAGAATATTGTACAATTATTTCGAATTACAGTGCGCTATAATGCTATTTTAGTAGCTTATTTATTCGAATATTTCTATGATTTGTATATGGTTGCTCCTTCTTCAGGTGCCAACATTTTAAGGATAGGCCTAACCCTAAAATGGCAAATTCCTCACTTGTGTCATACAGTTAGTGTTCTAGTGGAGAGATGGAAAATATTTTTACAGATAAAGAAAACCCTTGCTTCTAAAGCTTAGTATACAAATTTAAAAAAATGGCTAAAAACACTTGGAACCTTTCTTAATATTCAGAAAGTTCCAATATTGTGGCTAAACACTTGCAGCTGACATCTGGGCTGAATTGCATGTCACAGATTCGCATCCCAGCAACGCCAACTCAGCCTTCCATCCCTCCAAGGTTGGTAAATTGATTATCTCCACATTGGACAATAGCAACACGTTACTGCACTTAGGGCTACATTATGTGCACAGAAATAACTCCTGTAATTGTTGTCACCTACTCTATTAGAATTACAAAATGCACAGATTTACTGTAAATCTGGTATTTTTCTCCCAGAGACTCTGGCTGCTTGAAGGCAGCTGGCATTTCGGAGTGAAACTCTGGGGAAGAGGTACTGCAACTGGAATCGTACCCAGAGACATGACTTCCCCCCATTTACTCATTTCTCAGGGGTAAGTCCTCAGGGATCCATCACCAGAGTTTTGGTACCCCTGGTACTGGTAACCTGGTAACTCTGGTGGGGAATCAAACAAGGCCAAATCCAGAGCATTTGTAATGAGGCCTTTATTGATAGTTAAATGTGCAACATCAGTTGCCCAATTAAAATGTCCCCTGTGTAAAGGATCCCCTGGAGAATTTTATGGTCCGGTTCCTAAGCATGCACTCTTGATTTTGGAATTCAGCCAGTTTTAGGCTCAATATGCTAGAGTAAATGTCTCCAGATTAGAGACTAGAGATGACCTCCTGGAAGAAAAAAACAAACCAGTTAAAGAGCTTTTTGTCTCTAACTACTCAGTGTAAGCAATAAAGCAAGCAAACCATCATGAAATTATTGGCCATTAGTTTCAAATGAAACATATTTCAACGGAATTTCGAAAGAGGAATCTAAAAAGACAAGCTTTTACAAAAAGCACCAATTTAATAAAACTGAAAAGAGGACCAAAGGAGGAATATTTTCTTATAATACTTCCCAAAATGCAGTTACAGCAGGGGGTGAAATTGAGCGCCTATTGTCCGGCTACACCAGCACTTTTTTCCAGTTACTGAACTGTTCCCATGGAAAAGTGTATGTAGGCAAGACAGAATGAAAGATCAAGTAAGGACTCCTAGAACACAAAAGTAATATCAGACTCTGTTGTGAAAAATCGTGTACCCAACACTCCAATTAACATGACTGCAATTATGCTAATTACGTTTCCAAACTTTACAACAGATAGAACATATAATGCACAGAGAAAATAACAAGTGGTTTCTGCAGTGGGTAATTTGCTGGACAAACAGACTAAGGGCCTGATTTAGAGTTTGGTGGGTGTGGACGGGAATTCAAAAACCCTCTGTTCCCCCGTCCACCACTATTTAGAATATGGTGGTTTGATGGATGAAAGTCTGACATCTGTTCGCTGCCTCCACCAGATTTTCCTTCCTCTGTCGAAGGGGGTATAAACATGTTGAATTCCGTTGATGGAAACATGGCGGTTTATTCACACCTTTGGTTGATAAAAAAGCGCATAAATAGGCAAACCCTGCCTACAGCACCCACACAACCTACTCAATCAACATGTCCCTGCTATTACAAGCCCTCGGACTCTATTTGGCAGTGGTGGATGAACAACCACATAATGCACAACAAATCAGAATGCAAGTACAACTGATTAAACTATTTTAAATGCACTAACACCTATTTACCTTGACCTCCTGTCTGGCCATATGCCTCACACTGCATGCTCATATGAAATACTCACCTAACACAGTTTTACTATGCCTCCCTCAATCAGTATGTTACTGCGCATTTCTTAAAAATGTACATGCTTAGACAAACATATAATGCTAACACACTATAACAAAACTGTTTTCCCTTGTTTTAAAAGTATATATACTAGTGTAGGAAATCTACCTTTTCAGTGTGGTCACCCCATATTTTTTACCTTTTGCTGGACCCTATATTTTTGCTGGTGTTAGAACTCGGTGCACTTTAACCCTGCCAACCAGTAGCAAAATGCCTGGGCTACACCTTTAAACATGATGAAATTGGCATATTCCTAATTGGTATATTTAACTTACCTATATGTCTCTAGTATATGGTACGAAATGTACTCTGGGTCTCTAAGTTAAATGTCACCAGTGGGCTGCAGCACCTATTGTGCCATCCACCACAGTGACAGTACACAACATGGCTTCAAGCCTACCAGTGTAGCCTGACAGTGGCAGTGTAAAAACTGCAATTAGACCTGTCAAAATAAATCCTTTGACAGGTCAAAACCCCAATTTAAATATTAACACCTCATCCCTATGTCCACAAAGCACAGTGCACAATAGTTAAAAGTAGGACATGTAGAAATTTAATGCAAGCATGTCCTTAATGTGAATAATATCCAAAAGCTATTGTTCACTGCAGCAGGACTAGCTGTCTTGTAGAAAGCCAGAGTACAGATTAAAAATCCTAATACTGCATCTACGGAATGGGGTTAACCGCTTCGGTGCTCATGACGAGACCAGCTCGTCATGAGTCACAGTGGAGCTGTGCTCATGACGAGCTGGTCTCGTCATAACGGCTGCGCGCCACCCACGTGGGATTAATTCCCCGCCTGTGCGGGAGAATTAATCAGTGGGCGGGGTTGTGACGAGACCAGCTCGTCATGAGCACAGCTCCACTGTGACTCATGACGAGCTGGTCTCGTCACGAGCACCGCGGCACCGCGCTCACCCCCTGCCTCCCCCGCACCCGTGGGGAAATTACCCCCGCAGGGAAGGGGTTAAACAGAAAAATAATTAAACAGCTATTCTTAATAGTTGTTACAAACCCAGTTCAATGATGAAATCATATTTTTAACAGATTTTAAGGAAAGTAATTTTTAGAAAGTTACCTTTTTCCTGTCTGATGTTCCTGGAGGCTAAATTTACATTTGCTCTCCCACTTCTGCCAGCCAGTTATAAGCATTTGAATAGATGAGAAAAGATGCTAATGCTTTCTGGGAGCAAATAATAGCCTGACCTGAAAGGGCAGAGATGGTTCGACTTCTCTGAACCTGGAAGAAAATACAGGGTAGGACTGTGAGTATCCTTTTTGACATTGCAGTGTCAAATCCTGCTGGAATGTCAAATCCTGCTTGACTGGTCAGCTGGGTTAACATAGGACACTGAGGGCACTCTTGAAAGGATGGTAAACAGGATGCCAACCAGTTCTTGTATATCCACTGTTTGGTTGTTGAAAGACACTGCTTCATTGCACCAGACTTCTGTCTCTGGGTTAATTGGGGGTACAGGGACTGCCCCAAACTGGATTTCAGTGTTAGATGTTGGAGCACATTAGGAGTACCATGGTAGACTTCCCACACATATTCTCAGCCCTCATAGTCCAAGTTTAGTGTTGGCTGAAGACGTTTGCCATTTTGAAAATGCCCAAAGTGGGTATGTTTGGTCCTGGGAACATTTACCCCATAGGTTAGGGTTTGCCCCGGAGTCATTCCCAGCCACTAGCTCCGGACAGACATAAATCTGGCATCTCCAGGTTCCCATTTCAGAACACTCCTGCACATGTGGAAGATCAGAAGAGGGCTGAAACTGCTGTCTGAGATCTGTTAAGAGCCCCAAAAGACTGAACCTTCTTCCCCTCCTTTTCCCAGGACAAAGAAGTGGACTCCAAGGGTCATAAAGATAACCTCTTGTTCAAGCTACAGGGTTACAACAGCCACAAGAGGCCTTTGTATGCAACTACTCAACTGACCTGTGTCGACTGGACCTGGAATTGACATGTTATTTAACCTCTGCCTGACACCTTGTGAGTCTCTACGTGCCTCCTATGAAGTCCTGGGGGATTTAGAAGTGTCCTCTTATGTTGAAGTACAACTATAGGACAAAAGTTAGGAAGTAAAATTGTTGACCAAAATGAATCAAGCTGGTGTATCTGACCCGTGCTCCATCGTGGGCAGCATCAAATTCTACCCAGGTTCTGACTATTCTTGACTATCAACATTTTTAAAAACATATGTTCATTTCCCCATTTTGGATTTTTTTTCATGTTGGTATCATTTTGTTTATTACATTTTACTGTATTTTTCGAATTCAGTTTGGAATTTTTATTGTTTTGCATTTCGCGTTTTTTAATGTTTCAGTTTACTTAATTAAGTTAAGCATGTCTGCTGTGTGCCATAGCTACCAGGGAGTTGAGCTTAGGTTAATTTAGTGACTTTGAAGGGTCACTCTTGAGGTGGGTAGTCACTGCCCAAAATAATAATCCAATTTCTTTCAAATAGTAGTAGCTCTAAACTGAAGTATTTAGAAGAAATAACACAACTATAAGGAGGCTACCCTTGTTCCACGTTTACACCCTTACTTCCCATTCAAAAATCATATGATTCAACCATGTACCTCAAGTAGACATTGCCACAACCCACTCACTGCTATGTTACATCTTTAATTCTTGCACTTATTATCAAGGGTAAGACGCACATGGCAGACATTGTACTCAACCTAGATGTAGACACACTTAATGTATGGCATGTACTCTGTCCGAACCCCAGCACTTTACTTTATTCCTGTTTTTTAACACCAAAATTATAAAATAAACTTTAGTCACACACCCTTCCACTTTGAATGCCACACAGTACTCCCTCACTCCACCATTCCCAGATCCTTTAACACACAGGAAGGGGAATGAACTACATCTCCCACAATGCAACATATAGGGAATCAAAAGACCACAAAATTAAAGTGAATTGATAACATATACAACATATTGAAATACTCATTCACATATGGAAACATTGTAACATTTTCAATAACAAACAATATTTATAAGTACACAAAAGACACAAAATATTCAAGATTACCTTTTTATATTTTCTATAATCACCTTCCTCTGGGTAATTAAATTCTTTAAAAAACAAAATAGAAATACAATTCCAGGGGTGGGGGCAGAACAAAATAATGTCTTATCACAGGCCATGTTTAATTATCTCCATGTGTTGTGCTTGTCTCCCAACATGTGCAGCAATTACCTCCACAATGGGCTCTCCATCCTCCTAGGGGATATGGGTGTTTGTGACATGATGGGGATTTTAGAGGTTTTTTAGGGAGAGAGAAGGTTTGGGATATCTGGAAAGGAAAGTTTATTGAAATAATGATGTTTCTAGGTACAGGAGTATTCCCGGATATGGAGTGATTTATGGACAGCTGGACTAGTGGAGGGAGTTAAAGGAATTTGGTCAATAGGGGAAATTGGTGTAGGTTTTTAAAAAGTATCATGTGTTGAAATGGGTTCAGGTGGTGGAATGGCATCAGGGGCTGAAATGAAGAAAAAAGGAGGAATATAGAGAGGTGTGCCCGAAGCACTGATGGGAGCACCTACCAGAGAAAATGCTTTTCTGTAAGGAAAACAGGGCAACGTGTATTTCATGTAGGATGTAAATGATTTGAGCAAATTACTGATTCACATCCTGGATGGTATGCAACAATGCCACGTGCCCCACACAGAGGTTATTAAAAACCTCCAGGATCTCCTCTGACACCAGTGCTTGTTGAATGGGAGCAGGGGGAGAAGTACCTGGGGTGAAGAAGACCTCGGTCAGTTTATAGACTGGGTGCTGGCTTAGTACTGGGGGGGCAGGAGCTAGGGTGTTGCTTGTAGTGGGGTCCACAGAACTGATGTTGTGGCTTGTGATGTCTCGGCTGCCACCACAAGGGACTGACCAGAGTCAAAGGCCTTAGTGTCTGATGTAAAAGGGCCTCCTGGCCAGCCTCCTCACCCTCATTGCCACTGCATCTTTCGTTGAGGGTTGCTCTGACTCCCAATGGCCCTCCTAATGGTCCTAGGAAGAGTGGCCAGTATCTCACTTGCTACAGAGGAAGCTGCAAGCAGACGTATGCGTACATCAGTTATAGGCTACAGAATGGGGTGACGACATGTACACACAAGAGGTCCTCAATTTATGTTATATATAGAGTCATCTATAGCTTTATCACGTCACACATACCCGGTTGGAAGATTTTAAATAATGTGGAGCTCCTTCTCTTCCGGGTTCAGTCACCTATAAACTGAATCTCATATTCAGAACCAAATCATTTAGGAGAAGGCACTCCATAAATCCCACATATTTTAAACACTGAATTTATTTAAGTAAGACTAAGCGTAAATTCTTAATCTTCAGCCCTTATCAGTATAATTCCTTCAGTAGCAGTCATCATAGTTTCTTCAACTTCAACCCTTATTAATATAAGTCCAGGAGAGGAACTTTATGCAACAAACTGAGTTCCAAGTCATAAAGGATCCACCACCAATCTTCAATTTTTATAAATTGTCTTTTTTGTATAACCAATTTTCTTTTAACAAAGAAGAGAGTTTCAGCCCAGGCAATGAGTTTTGCCCTACACAAGCACTTTTTCAGGGCTTATTGGTTCTCATTTCATAAACGACAAGCTGCACAACTTCTATCATCTATTTCCAACATCATTAATACAGCAATGAGTATGATTTTATGGCCAATGTGTTTGCACAGGAGATTAACCTTTAATTTAAAATTCTTCCCTCTTTTACATAAGGGTGTCCCCATGAAACATTCGCCTTGCAATATTCTATATACGTATGACCTGAATTTATTAATGTCAAAAAGTCCAACCATTAACTCCCTCTGAAAAATGATAAAAGCTTTTGCCATTTTTCAGAGGAAATGCGCTGTTAGACTTTTTGACATTACCAAATTCAGATTTTGGATTGGCGGTGGATCCTTTATGACTTTGGACTCAATTTCTTGCATGAAGTTCATCTCCTGAAGGACTCATATTGATAAGGGTTGAAGTTGAAAAATTAATTTTAACTGTTACCATATGAATTCAGTGTTTTAAATAGTTGTAATTTCTTGAGTACCTCCTCTTAAATGACTTTGTTCTTCACCTTATATATTGGAGGTTAATATTTTTTAAAAGGGCAACTAAGGTGGCATCATCACGAAGGGACTGATTTCTAATGTGGCAGACCGGTTTCTCTGTCACAAACATCATGACGATCCCAACTGCCTTATTACAAGTCCATTAACCCAATATACTTTTAATCAAGCAGACAGGATATCTGTTACTTTTGTGACTGGGTAGCCATTTGAAAAAATCTTAAACAAGCCCAATATATGTTCATGTACAAATTTAAAGTAAAGATCACATGTATGAAGTAGCATAATTGTTTACAATTCAAAAACAGTGAGTCCTATCTTTATAGCTTAACAGATGAGACGCCATCAAAAATGTTACGTGAATCATTCCCACCATATCACAAATTTCATATGCTTTAATGCACAGGAGTATTTCATCTGCCAAACTCAAATTTAGGCACATATTGTTACCTTTAATTTTAGAAGCCTTGGCCCATTTCCTGCATTCACATTTGAAAGTATCTGTTATCACACTTTCTATACTTAATGGGCTTACCTCAAACAAAACCTGTATGTGTGTGTGTGAAGGACTAGCCCACCTTCACGACAGTAGTTAGCTCATTATCTTTCCTAGGTTCTGGATGTTAACTACAAACGTCCCCTAAAGTAATGGCCAAGGGATAATACACATCTTACAGAGTGGTTTCGTTAGCACATTAATGCCAACACATTATGTTTATTAGAGATCTGTGCCTGCCCAGCAATTTTTATTTGCACCATGCGAGTGTGGGCCTCATTAACCACTTAATGAAGGGCCTGGTTTCAACTTTGGTGGAGGGAATACTCTATCATTATTGTGTCAGATATCCCATATGTCATATTATAACTGAGTTATTATTGCCTTTTGTATTTGCAGTGCAGCAAATAGGATATCCTTTGTGTTTTTGCCATGGAGAATCATATCCTCAACAATATAGCAATGTATTTGTTCTCTTTTTGAATCATGCGTGTTAGGAAGCTGTCACATACATATGTTAGTGTACATTTTCATGTCCAACCATGTTAACATGCAAAAACTACAGATGGAAAAAGAGTAAAACACTGTTAGAGTTGACACAGAAACCATTGTGGAGACACATGAGGCGTTATTTACTGGTTGGTGTCTGGGTTACTAAGTGCCTAACATAATGAATCTAGCATCCACTGATGTAAAATTCTACTATATCTTATGGTACTTTTACCTGGAACAACAGTATATATGTTAAGCATGTGATTTACTAGTCTGGCCATGACACTGTAAAGAAGAATTGAAAGCACAATATGTATGTTCTAAGTTGATGAAAGTACTCCCTTGGCCTTCGGCTCCCCATCCAGTTTGGTGTAGGGCACTGCCAGAATGCTCCACATCATGAGGTCAGCGATCTCTGCTCCTGCTATTATGTTGGTTGGACCTTCCTAGTTGAATAAACGTGATAAGGTGGGCCCACCGCTGAAGGTGCTCCCAATGTTGATGGCAGTGAATACTGCATTGCCTGAAGATTCCCGGCTGGTGCACTCTTCTTACAATGGTCCACCAGGTTTTCTTCTGTTGATTCCGGCTCACCTACACAGAGGAAGATAAAAAAAAAAATGCTATCAATAAACATGTAATTGTTAACATCGCAATTGTGATTTAAAAAAAATAAACATTCTCTTCTGATTTAACATTACTGATGCATTTTTTTTATGTTATGTGCTAGACCTGGCATCCTTGGTATGGTATCCCCTGGCTTTTTGCCTCTACCTCCTGTATTTGTGACTGTGTGCTGTACTTTGTTTTTGCTGGTTTATGTACTCTGGGCACTATACCACTGCTGATCAATGCTAAAGTGCAAATGCTCCCTTTGTAAATTGTGATTCTGATTGGTTATCCATAATTGGCATATTTGATTTACGAGTAAGTACCTAGCAAAGTGCACTGTGTGTGCCCAGGGCCTGTGAATCAAATGCTACTAGTGGGCCTGCAGCCCTGGTTGTTCCGCCCATATGAGAAGCCCTAAAAACGTGTCTCAGGCCTGCCATTGCAGTGTCTGTGAGTGCAGTTTTAAACTGTCATGTTGACCTGGTGAGTAGACCCACTTGCCAGGTCCTAACCTTCCTTTTTACTACATGTAAGGCATCCCTCAGGTAGCCCCAAGGTACCTCCATGGACAGAGTGCAGTGTACATGAAAGGTAGGACATGTACTAGTGTGTTTTACATGTCCTGATAGTGAAATACTGCCAATTTAGTTGTTCACTATTGCAAGGACTAGTTCTCCTAAAGGTTATCAATGGAGCTGCCTTGTAACATTTACATGTGTCTCTTTCAGTTGGCAAAAGCTAGAGATTTGGAGTTTGGGCTCTCTGAGCTAAGAATTTAAAAACACATCTTTTAGTAAAGGTGGTTTTTAAATTGTGTGTTTGAAAATGCCACTTTTATACAGTGGACTTTTTCTTGTTTAACCATCCTGTGCCTCTGCCTGCCTGTGGAATCAACGTCCAGTTTAGACGGATAGGGGCCTGTCTGTGCATTCGCTCTAGACAGTCACACAAAGGGAGTGGAGGTGTGCCATGCATATGCTGATTGTCCATTACCAGGCTGATGGGCCTTCCTGAGCTCAAGTGGTCGGAGGAGCTTTCACCTGCACCTGAATAGGGCTTTGCCTGTCCTCTCACAATGCTGTCTACACTCCCCTGGTGTGTGTCTGGAGTCAAGGTCAGCAAGGCAGGAACTTGTAAACCACAAAGACTTCAAAGGCCAAAAGGGGTATAAGTATTGGACCTAAAACCCCAGACTTTTAGAACACGTCTGGATCAAGAGGACCCTGCCAAGAAGAAGAGCTGACAAGCTGTCAGGAGGAGTACTGCCCCTTTGCTGTGTGTTGCTTTGCTGGGTTGGCTTGCAGATGCTGCTTGTGCCTGTGGGCAGTGGCAAGGACTGGAGTTTCACTTTGCTGTATCCTGCTTGAGAAGATTCTCCAAGGGCCTTAAGTAGTGCTTGCCCCCTGTTAAGAAGTCTCAGAGACACAAAGACTTCACCTGTAGCATCACTGACTCCACTGTGACTAACTTGTGGTGCCAATTCCAGTGCTGGGCACGTGGAGCTTGCTCTGCTGCTTGAAACCATCAAAATCAATGCATTGCCATTCCAGCACCTGCTTTTGTGATGCAGCACTGCTGAGCAGGAGAAATTTCCATGCAGTGCCTGTCAGTTGCCAAAGAAACTGCTGCAGCCCGAGTTCAGCAAACTGTGTCTCCGAAGTCCGAGACACCTGCAATGACTCCAGCGCAGGCCCTTCTGTGCGGCTGAAAGAATCGATGCATTGTGAGACCAAGGCTGAACAAATTGGCGCAGCGCCTGTTCGCCATCGCCGCATCGACCTTCAGTGCGTCCAGATTTCCATGCATCTCACCTGTGCAACAGTTTTTGCGATCCATCACCCACAGACAAGACCGTGTTGGGATTTCTATGCATTGCTTCCCCCTGCAGTCCGAATTCGACGCAACACTTCTCCTGCATGCAGCAGAACTGAAGCATTGCCTCCCAAGGACTCAGGAACCTACACATTGCTGTGTTTTTCCGATACTTCCCTCCTCTGCGGCTGTTTCGCCTTGTTAATTTTGACGTATCTGAAGGTACTTTGTGTAAAATCATCTCATCCATAGTTTTCCATTGACAGAATTGGTTATACCTTTTAAAAATCGTATTTTGAGTTGTGTATGTTGGATTTTTGGTGTTTTGGTCTTGTTTCGTTTAGATAAAGATACTTTATTTTTCTAAACTGGTGTGGTGTGCATTTGTAGTGTTTTCACTCTGTTACTGTGTGTGTTATGTACAAATGCTATACACACTGCCTCTGAGATAGCCCTGACTGCTCATGCCAAGCTACCAAGAGGGTGAGCAGGGGTTATCTTGGGTGTGAAATCCCCTTATCCTGACTAGAAGGAAGGGTCCCTACTTTAACAGGATATATACCACTGCCAACTAGAGACCCACATTTCTAACATTATGAATAACATCACACAATGTTGTGTGACGCCATGTACTTCCCATAGTCTGGGCCCAATTTTGTGGTTAGTGGAGAAGTGCATTATATAGATGGAATTTGTAATAAAGCGTACAGGATATCTGTCATGTTGAGATGGAGTAACCATTCTGCCTAACTCTAACTCAGGGCCTTAGTATTATATGAATCGGGTACTCCATCCAAAAAGTGATGGAGTATCCTGCCCATAAAACATGAGAGTATCAATATTATCTTTACAGTGGAGTGCAGAGGGATCTTTTCAACGGCAGTGTTATTGTTCGATTGGCTGTTGGAAAACTTACTTTCACAGCCTGGGCTTTTCAGATTGCGCCATATCCTGAATACCTAATGCCATTCCTGTGCTATTCAACACAAAACATGTCATGCTTTGTGACTCAAACCATGTTTCTCAGTTTGTCCCTCAAATTGTTTTTGACCTGGTCAAACAACCATCTTCCCCGTGCCAAAAGGAAGCCCTACATACCCTGAACAAAGTCAGACAGATTGCAGTATTCTGACAACATATCGGGCAAGGGAAATACTCAGGGCACGATTTTGGGTTTTGTTGCAGTTTTTAATTCAGTAATGTTTGAGGACTACATTACGTCATAAACTCTACTACTGCCCAACAACTTCAAAAACATGCCCACAGTAGTATCACAGGCAGATATGTAGTAGAAAAAACAATACTCGGTGGGCCTTTGGCCAGGCAATACCGTAGACTTGCGAAAGCTGGGCTTTCACTCAGGACACTGAATTGGAATATTCCAGGGTAAATGAAAAGTGGAATAATGTGACCAAACTCAAATGTTTGACACACAGAGTACTGCAAATCATTTGTGTTGCAGTGTATCATTTGTGTTGCAGTGTCCTTTGTATAAAGCACAAACTAGTGATTGTAATTTTTAATACAGCAAATGTGACATTTAAAACACTACAGTCAGAGTGTTCAGTCACTCACAGTACTTTTTTAATAATAATTTATATGTGAATTTAATGAAACTACATTTATGTAGCTTACTAGACTCTCTGCTGTGCACACAGCTGGCTGTAGGTGATCATGGCCCCCTACACAAGGAAGTCCTACTCGTCTACATTGAAGTTGAGGGCCCTGTCACCTAAGTCTTCATCCATAGAGAGTCCCAGCAGAAGTTAATGAGCAGCCGCAGTGGATGAGGTCTTTTGACAGATGCCGTTAGGAGACAAGTGGCATCATGGGCTTGAAAAGCATATATGCCGTGATGGATTTTTCATCAATGTACACTTATACAGCAGACAACAGTTTTCATCAATCACTATAAACAGACTATTTTAACCAATGTGGGACAGTGACGGCAGGAAAAGGTACAGCCTTGAATTACTAGTCCATCATCCATGATGGATATGACAGGCAACCGCCATTATTGGTCAGCAATCTAAAAACATTGGTGTCAGCATAGGATATGCCCTCTATATGGTGCACCCGTAATAAGTGATTGACAGAAGCTTCTGTAATCCGTGACATTGCTTCCCTCAACAACAACTAGAATGCCCCCATTACAATCAATAGGTGTACACAGGATACCATATCTTAATCCGTCAACTTCAAAAGATTTGTTCAAACCTTTATCTTTATTTGGATAAATGATATGGGGGCACATGCATCAAGGTAGGCTTTTGCGATTCCTTAATTGCGATTATTAAGGAATCGCAATTAAGGAATCGCAAAAGCCTATGCATGTAGAAATCGCTATAAAAATAGCCTAAACATTCCTTAATTGCGACTTGCTAATTGCGAGTCGCAATTAAGGAATACCTCCCCATTAATTCCTATGGGCCTAGAGGCCCATAGGAATGAATGGGAAGACATTCTCAATTAGCGATTCGCAATTAGAGAATCGCAAATTGAGAATGCAATTTCAAGGGTGCCAGGGTGTCAAAATGACACCCTGTTGCACCTGAAATTGTGATGTGCACCCATGTTGCGACACACATGCCCCAAGGGCATGTGTGTGTGTAACCTAAAACTTAAAAAATGCATTTTAGAGCATTTTTCGAAGGTTTTGCAAATTACAGACAAGTTTGATTTGTCTGTAATTTACGGTCCCAAATAGCGAAATCGCTATTTGAAAGTGCTTCTAGCATTGCATTTAAGGAATCGCAAATTGCGATTCCTTAAATGCAATCATAATTTAGGAATTCGCAATTAATTGCGAATTCTTAAATTGCGCATAGAAAATACTTTCATGCATCTCCAAAGGCCAATTTGCGATCGCAAACGGCCGATTTTTGCGATTCGCACCGTTTGCGATCGCAAAAACCTTTGATGCATGTGCCCCTAAGTGTGTGTATTTAGGTGAATTTTGAGATACTTATTTTATTTTATTATATTCATGTATGTTGAATATTATATTTTGGACTATGTAACTAATGTCATCAAAATTATTCACATTGTATTACATGTTATATGTGTATGTATTTACATATGTGGGATTTTTTTTTTTTATGTGTCCATCAAACATGGGTTTACTTATATTATTTCGACATTTCACTTATATTTTGTAGATATGTCCATCATACACCCCAGGCAAGACAGAGAAGGACACTTCAAAGTGATGAATGTATGTACAAATCACATCTGGATATAGAGACCATTTAGGAAAGGCACATCATTAAGAAGTATAGGCTGAATCATAAGTTCACAGAGGCTTTGGCACAACAATTTCAATCTGAGCTTTTGCTAGACATCATAATTCAGACTGCTATCCCACCTATTGTGAATATTATGTCAGTTTTAAATTTATGTGCTACTGATTAATTCTAGCGTACTGCAAGTGACTCAAATGACATGTCTAAGCCAGTTTTTAAGCTCTCCTTAACCAAGTTATGGATGTTATGGTCAGACATATGAATGACTATATCTAATTTCCAACAACTGAGCAATAGCAAGGCTGAGTTCTATAGATTGGAAGGCAAACCACATGTGGATCCCACATTGCATTGTTGCCACCTCATGACTGCCAGCAAGTGTATCACAATACAACATCCAGGTGGTTTGCAGTGCAAACATCTAGATCACCAGTGTTTGTGCAAAATTTCCAGGTTCCACCCATGACCATCTGATGCTACACAACAGCTATGTACCACAACAGATGGCAACCATTGCACCGAGGAGGGTTTAGCTTGTTAGTTAGTTTCTACCATTTTGTTTACAAAATGTATTTTTTTATTATAGGCCTTTCCAAATATCACCGGTATATGTGTTGTCAATGTCAAAGCCTAGAACTCGAACTTGATGTTACCAGGTGTAGCCGATCTGTGGAAATTTGGTATAATTGTGCCTGAGTCTGAGCCTAATGTATTTAGAAAACAGGAGGACAGCCCTATATGTGGCTAAAGACTGCTATTTATGTTTCTACTGGATTTAGATGGGCAGTTGTCTTCGATATGTAATACTTGACTCTATATGAAACACAATAGGTGGATTCCTTATATACCTTCCATTGAAATAGTCATATTTAATTTTTCATTATGTCACATATAACTTTTAATTTATAGGCCTGTACTTCATATTGTTGTGTTTTCTCTGCATGGTCCCTAGGTAGACAGCTGTCTATACACCTTGTTAACATGCCCTTCTTCTTTCTTGCTGGTCTTTTAGATGTCTAACACTTTTAAAATATATATATATATTCACTACACACAATTGATGTTGTTTTACATACTGAGCTTAGTTTTAATATAATAGTTTTTATCATTAAATGTGTTTTTTGCACGTAGATTACAAGTACCAAACATTGGACCTCATTATGATGATGGGCAGACCGCCACCGACAGGCCGTTGGTGGCAGTCTGCCCGGCATCCAGGCCATCGGTCCGACCGCCGGATTACAATGCTGGCGGTCGGAGTGATTATGTCTAGGGGAAAGACCGCCACCTCTGACGTCGGGACAGCGTTCTGACTCTAATCCTTACAATGGAGGCGGCGCCTGAGCAGGCACCGCCAGAGGAATTAGGATGTTCCTTTCTGACTGCCTTCATATGGGTGTCTCACCGTCATGAAAAGGCAGTTCAAATCAGACTTTGGGGGCCCAAAGCAGGGCCTCCCTCCCCCTTGGGCCACTGCTAAGGGACCAGGGGGGCACATGTGGTGCCCCCAAACACACTCATGCACCGTGTGCCAGGCACCACATGGTGCCTGGCTTACAGTGCATGGATGGTTGAAAAGTGTCTTTTTTTACTGCAGCTTGTGCTGCGCCCTTTTCCGGGGACCGTCTTCTCCCCCGGGCGATTGTTTAATTGAATGCGAGGGGCAGAAGGATTCCACCACAGCCCCTGGGACCGCCACCTCCCTGGGGCACTTTAAAATATAGATGTGGACGGGCCCACTTGGTCCTCCCATGCCCCAGTGACCACCACCTTCAGGGACCAAATCCAGGAAAGGGGGGCCTGGGTCCCCCTCCTGAAGCCATACATGGTCCTGGGGACCACCACCCCCAGGGAAAGCTCCTGCTATGTCCAAGGGTTCCTGCTCCTGCCACAGCAAACACTCCGCTTTCAATAAGCGAGAGCAGTGAAAATTCTCTATGTTGCTGGAAGAGGAGAATTTGTCTTTTTCCCTGCCCACTGTCAAGTGAGCAGGGAAACAGACAAATTGCTTTCACACACTGAGAACTGCATGTTTAGCAGCTAGTTAGGCTCACATTTTAAACGTACAAAACCCTAGAAATTCACCTGTTATAGTTAAACATTTCTTCCAAGTATATGTATTGCAAGCACCCTCGAGTATTTTTACAGAATCACCTCAGCATGGAAATTTCTACATAAGATAGAAGACTGTGTGCACCAGTTTCTAACCTATGTACATGTGCTTGATTAGCTTAATAAGGTGGCTATCTGAAATGTTTTCACCAGAATATGAGGTCTGCAGGTGGTATGGCATTTAACACCCTCAGACCTTGGGTATTTTGAGTGAATATTCTTTCTTTGGATAAGTGTTGCATTGAGTGAACACTGCTCTTAGTTGATGTGGTGTTTTTCTCAAGAGAGTTTCACTGTCTGCAAACAGTGTGGTACAGAGTAAACTGACTCTTTAGCATAAACACTGTTTACAGTGCCCACTTTTCTACTGATATTCACTTCATTTCTCACTGTAGGTTTGGGGACTGTGAGGCATTTGATACAGGTAAAGACTGTCCGTAGTAGGGCATTCGCTATGTAACAGGGCTTGAGTATCTGGAGGAATTTGTTTTTCTCTGAACAGTAGTATACAGATTGAGCACTGTGTGCAGTAGAAGTTACCCTTTTATCTGAGGTTGTAAGTCAACATGAACTCGGCTACTTATAGAGTGTATGGTTAAGAGTCAATGTCCACATAACAGAAGGTATTGTATGTATAATAGCATTAATGGTGCTTTATATTATTGTGAGCTATTTTTCAATTATTTTCATAGCTTCAATTCCATACCCATTTATAGGGCAATGCCAGGGGCGGCTCCTTCATGTGGGTGGAGGAGTGTCGTCCCCCTGCTTTCTCACAGTGCAAGAAGCAGAAACATAAAATGGTATTATAAATACCATTTTATGTTTCTGCTTCTCACACTGTGAGAAAGCAGAAGGGTTTGGTTGGGGAAGGCGGGTGGGTGGTCCTGCAATAGGGCAGGGGAGGAGTGGCTAGCCCAATGCTGTGGGCCCTGACTGCTTGGTCGGCCCTCTGGGGCCGAACAAACCAGCCCAAACCAGTCATGCGCACTCTCCCTTTTCTCCATGTAGGCTGCATGCAGCCTACATGGAGAAAATGGCCTCCCCATAGGCACCTGGCCATTGCAGCATTGTGATTGGCTTAGGGGAGGGGAGGGAGGCTGCCTGCTTCCTGTTCCTGCAAGGCTGGAAAGCAGGAGCAGACCCAGCAGTGAACACGCGAGACCCGGGAAAGGTAAGTTTTATATATTTTTTTTTAAATCTTTAAACCCCCCTCCCCACGCAACCTCCCCTTCCCTTGCTACACCCCTCCCCTCCCCGCGCCCACCCATGAACCATGCCGGCCGCGACTGGGCAATGTGTACAAAAAAAGCTTGGATGATGTCATCAGTGATATCATCAATGATGTCATTTGAGATGTCATTAGTGATGTCATAAATGATGTCATAGAACATGTCATGAGTGATGTAATATGTGAGGTCATAAGCAAGGCATGGCAGGATGCAAGTTATAGTTAGCTCTGCTCTGATAATAGTTGCACTGATTTCACCTTGTAGTTTATACGCATCACTAGGAGTGCCATTGACAGTGTCATGGCTTCATTCTATGTTTGTACGTTGAAAGAAGAAAGTTGCTGTTTATTTTGCTTTTAAAAGATGAGCTGTGCTATCAATGCATTTGATTCCTAACCTATCTTAATTTCATCAGATATTCATAATGGAACATGATTTACCAACCAGAAGCAGACGTTTAGAAAAGTGGAGTGGAGACTTGACTGCCTGCACAGGCATATCTCTGTTTCTCACTGTTCCATAGCTCTGTAAAGCTCAGGTCGCTGAGTCTATTGCCTGTCTGGTAGGCACTCTTTTTCATCAACTTCTGCCCCCTCAATATTTGGGTCCCACATCATATGAGAAGTGTGGGGAATAATGGTGGCCTATGGTAACCAAATCTACCACTCAGTCCCCAAACACAGTTCTCTTAGGGAGGCGTGCAGGTAAGTTGCAGGGAGATACAGGTCAGAGTAGTGAAAGGCGAGGATTTTGCCAATTTGGAATGAATTAAACTAAACCCAAAGCGAGCATTCTATCTAAACAAGAACAATATATATATGTATATATATATATATATATATATATATATATATATATATATTATCTATTGGCGGTCGCCAGTAGATAGTTATAGTTAGGACCTATTATCCATAGGAAATCCGCGACATTCTATTTGCAATAACGTTGGCGCCGGTTGACGAATCTTCGCAAAGCTTCCAACTTGTTGGGGCGCTCCGGTCCGCTCCTACCCTGAAAGTCTCGGGGTGATACGTCAAGCGGGGGCCGAGAAAAAGGGGGTCCCAAAACGCGTTTTCCCCATTCATTTTCCATAGGAACCTTTAGTCGCAGCTACAGCCCGAACTGCTGAACGGAATTACCCCAAATTTGGCAAAGAGGTAGCCCTTGGTTCAGACTGGTGCCTTTTGCTAAAATGGTGTAAATCCGTTCAGTAGTTCCTGAGAAATTCACAATTAAAATCACATATATATCTATGGGCGCGTCGGATCCGCGTACCCTCCCGATCACGAGCTGCATGCTAATTGGCTGTCAACACTCCAAATCAGGAAGTGTTGGCAGCCATTTATCCCTCGGTAGAACCGAGGGACAGAAACAAGTCGCAAAACGCACAAAGGGGGCAGGGTAGAAACACCTAACCCCTAGGCCTGCTCAGGCCTGGGCAAAAAAGCATTTTTTTTTTTTTAATCGGCAGGATGCGCTCAGGGAGCGCGGATCCTGCCGAAAAAAAGAAATCGAGCGCGGTCTCCGCGCTCGATGCATTGCCCCCGGGTGGGCCAAGTCCCGGGGGCATGCTGGGGGGTTTATTTTATGTATGGGGGGCCTCTAAGGGCCCCCAAGCCCGGGGACCGCCACCCCCGGGGCTTTATCATTAATGGTGCGGGAGGGCTCTGAGCCCTCTTGCAGCCCCGGGTACCGCCACCTCCCCGGGGCTTTTTTTAAATTTATTTTTTAAACCTGTGTGGGGGGGCTCCACTGAAAAAACCGTAGGTTTCAGACATGTTATAGTTAGGAATTAGCATTTAAAAAACCTTTGAAATTCACTGAAAAAACCATAGGTTTCAGACACGTTATAGTTAGAAATTAGCATTTAAAAAACCTTTGAAATTCACTGAAAAAACCATAGGTTTGAGGCACGTTATAGTTAGAAATTAGCATTTAAAAAACCTTAGAAATTCACTGAAAAAACCATGAGGTTTTAGGGACAGTTATAGTTAGTTGGACATTGCACTCGTACAAAACCCGTGAAATTCCCCCGTTATAGTTAGTTCAGGTAACTATAACTCGCGCCCCGCAATGCACTGGTGATGACGTCACATATTACATCACTCATGACATGGTCAGTGACATCACTGATGACATCACTGATGACATCTCAAATGACATCACTGATGACATCACTGATGACATCATCCATGTGAGAATTTAATGCATCTTCTCACACCCTAATATAAGTTTTGATACACCCACTCTAAATTACAGACTGCCATTCTCAAAACCATACACACTCCAATACCAATAAGTACATACCCACTCACTGATTCTTAGGTCTACACACACACATCTACTCACTCACCCGTACAGTCACTCATACTTACAGTCACTCAGTACAGGACTATCATATGCACTCATACACCTATATAAACACTCACACAACGCAACTCATCCATAGAGGTACTCACACACCTAGTCAGTCATGCAAATAATTAATCACACTCCAATTTACTCACCTATACAGTTATACACACCAGCTCACTTACTCATAAAAATACTAGCACATTCTTACGCTCCTATGCAATCACTCATGCAAGCACACACTCATCCATATAGCCACTCTCACAATCACACACTCTCACTTATAGCCATTTATATACTCCAACACACATATATACTGCCTTTCACATATGTAGTTACTCACACATGTACCACTGAGATATACATTCAATCACTAACACACCCATACACACACTCACCCACCCATACAGTCCATCACAGACGCACTCTTGAAACCATGCACCCAGTGAATCACCCACTCACACATCTATGCACAGAGTCACACACACCCCACCCACACAAACACTGAGGCACCCACTAGTGCAATGTCCAACTAACTATAACTGTCCCTAAAACCTCATGGTTTTTCAGTGAATTTCTAAGGTTTTTAAATGCTAATTTCTAACTATAACGTGCCTCAAACCTATGGTTTTTTCAGTGAATATATATATATATATATATATATATATATATATATATATATATATATATATATATACTAAACAAAAGTCCAAGGATGTGATAGTTTGGTTCAGATTTTACACAACCAAAACCATAGAATTTCAGCAGTTATAGTTATACTTATCTCAAGAAACTATAACTAATGCCCTAAGGTAGCTATAATTCGCGTTTTTTTCCATACACTGCAAATTATCCCACACCAGTCATGACATCCTCTATGAGATCATTGATAATATCACTGTAACATTTCCAATAAAATTGTTGATGAGAAAACTGTGCAAGGCGGGTGCAATTTAAAATTACCTTAGTGAATTTCTAAGGTTTTTTAAAATCTATTTCCTAACTATACTGTCCCTGTAACCTTTGTGAATTTCAGTGTTTATTTTGAACTTAAAGTAATATTTAATTATCATACGTTAACCCAGCCGCTGGCGTGGACAGCCTTTGGCTGTGCATGGTGGGGGGTTGGCCGCAGAACTTGGTCTTTGGCAAGGACCTGCAGCCAACCCCTGCATACAGACAACCCCAAGCCACGCACCACATTTGGGGGTGTGACAGAGTGTGTAAGTGGGTATGTGAGTGTGTCTATTTTTTTTCCATTGGCACTGGATCTGCGGATCCATCACGGATTCGCACAGGGGCTGCGCTGAGCATCACAATGGATCCTCACATGTGGAGAAAGCATTTCTTTCCCATCAGGTGTCCCTCTGTAACCCCTCTATCACACCCATGGGGTCAGGGTACCTCTATCCTGACCCCTTTTATTACTTTTATGCTTCATTTCAGGCCCCGGGACTGTGTCCCAATACATAAAATGGTGGCTGCAACTTTCCTCTCAGGTTGCAGCCAGCCAATCACAGCATTGGATCCAATTCCCTAGATATCTATAAATCATTTTTCTTTAATAACTTCAAAACTACTGAATGGATTTCTACAAAATTACAAAAAAAGCCTTTCTGGCTCAAGATCTACCTTTCTGCCAAATTTGGTGTTATTCCGTACAGCTGTTCAGGCTGCAGTCGTGTCTAAAATCCCTCTGGGAAATTGCATGGGGAAAATGTATTTTGAGGCCCCCTTTCTCTCAGCCCCCACTTGGTGGATCATCCCTGAAACTTTCAAGACAGCAGCTGAAGTAGTTTTGTAAATTCTATGAAGATTCATCAAATGTCTCCATAGTTATTAGCAAAACAAATCTATGGAAACTGGGCCCTAATTATAACAACCTACAGGTGACCGCCAGAAGGTATATATATATATATATATATATACATATATCCAAAGACGTTCGTCACCATTCCAATATAAAAGACGAAATGCAGACCCAGAGTTGGTGCAATTGCTGGCTTATTTGGTGAACTCCCGCACCTCCGCCATTACGCGTTTCAGCCTCACACGAGGCCTTGATCACATGACACGAAACGGAGACTTCGCTTCAAATTTAAAGTGCTAGTGCATCGTAAACACACGTGAAGTGCAAAATTTTGATGGACAAAGAAGAAATACTACCATATGTTTCTTAGCAGACCTTATACAATGCCATTCATTTTCATAAAGTGCAATAGACATGTACCCATAGTCACAATGTGCAATCATGTGCAATAAATAAATAAAGAGATCTTCATAATTGAATTTAAATACAATGCACATAAAAAAAGGGTTAAAAATCCAGATTAAAAGCATATACATTTAAAATCTGAATTCCCACATTTTATTGACTATTCAAGTGGTCTCAAGTAAAATGTGCTCCTGGTTACCATATTTTATAACCACTTCTTCATGCATTATTGACCTGGCTCAATGAGCATGGAATGAAAGAAAATGTAAGGTATGCAACAAATTCGGCCCAAGTGGGCATAAGTCCATCAATTCAGATAAAAGTGCTTGTGCTAATAAAAACTATACCTGTGTCTACATCACCTTGAATCACAGCCGTGATTCATTTCTAGTCGTGTGTAAAAATGCTAAAATTTCAGATAAAAATATTTTTAAGAAAGGGAGGGGGGGCAGTTTTAATACAAAAAGCAAAAGGTTGTACTTTATATAAGAAGGATTAGAGGTAACAGATTCATAGGCAGGTGAAAAAGTCCTCACTTGCGTTTAAGCCGGATGGGATTTTACAGTCGAGTTCCAGGATGTATTGTGTTTCCAACTTTCGTAGAAGGTAGTCGCGGTTCCCACCCCTTCTCAGTGGCAAGACAGCATCAATGGCAAAGTATTTCAATAGCTGACTATCACTGCCATGGTGTTCTTTGAAGTGTCTGGCCACTGGGTAGGAAGCGTCATTGTTGGAAATGGCTCGCATGTGCTGGAGTATCCGCTTGTGCACTTGCAATTTAGTGCTCCCCACATAGCGTAGGCCACACGGACACTCCAGCACATACACCACAAATTCTGTTTTACAGTTTAGAAACTTGGAAATCTCAACTGGTCTCTGTCTGAAAGGAGTGGTATATGTTTTGACATTAATACTATGTCTACACGCTTTGCAATTGGAGCATTTAAAAAACCCTGTTCGCGCATTTAGCCAGTTTTTAGTAGAAGTAACCTCAGGGCTACTTCTGACCAATGCGCTGCTCATAGATCGGGCTTTCCTGTAAGTAATGCTAGGGGTAGTTGTTAGGCGCTCGCCCAATACGGGGTCATTCAGAATTAATGGACAATTTCTATTGACTATTCTCCTTAGGGTTTTATGCTGTCTATTGAATGTCAATATCAACCTGGTAGGTTGGTCCAAGGATTGTCTAGTTTCAGAGTCCCTTTTGTTTCGGTCAACCAATAACTCTGAACGTGGTTGATTGTTGGCCTTGTTCATTGCGGCCATGATCACACTTTTGGCATAACCCCTAGCTAAAAACCTTTGTTTACATGTCTGCTGTGCCTCTGTGCAGTCCATTTCTGTGCTACATATTCGTCTGATCCGTAGCATTTCCCCGTAGGGGATGCTATTGATCAGATGTGGCGGATGGTGACTAGTAGCATGCAACACAGTATTGCCAGCGGTAGCCTTTCTATGCAAGCGTGTCTGTATCTGGTTGTTACATATATACACCTCAACATCTAGAAAATGTATCTCATCACGACTGATTTGGGCAGTAAATTGTAAGTTGAGAGAGTTATCATTCAATTCCATTACAAATTTGCGAGCTTCCATTTCATTACCTCTCCATATTAGGAACAAATCATCAATAAATCTGTACCAACACAGAATATGTTTACTGAGGGTATCTTTGTGTGTTGTCATGAGGACCTGCTCCTCCCACATGCCCATATGCAGACAGGCATAACTCGGGGAGAAGCAAGCCCCCATTGCAACTCCTCTCACTTGCTGAAAGATTTGGTTATTAAATGAAAAAAGTTGTTTTCAAGGCATGTGGATATCATAGACAACAACATTTTGTTATGCAAGCCATACTGTCTGCGCCTAGTATTTAGATAAAATTCAGTGGCTAAAAGACCATCTCGATTATGTATGCTGGTATACAGCGAGATTACATCTAATGACATGAATAAGCATTCCTCATCCCAATTTACATTTTCAATCTTCCGTAGAAAATCCCCAGTGTCCTTTATGAACGATGGAAGTTCTCTTACTAGGTCCTGGAGAAAAAAGTCCACATATTTGGATGTATTCTCTGTTTTGCTCCCTATGGCTGAGATAATAGGTCTGCCGGGAGGTCTGGACATATCCTTATGGACTTTGGGGATAAAGTATATAGTCGGGATGACGGGATGATCGGTTTTTAAATACTTAAACTCGTCCATACTTAAAAGACCGGCTGATTTCCATGCTACTAGTTTGTTGTTGTATTCCATCCAAGAACTCTTTACTGCTAAAATATTGCTTCTTTTGTAGCAGTTTCTGTCACTGAGTTGTCTTTCTGCTTCTTCCATGTAGAGTTCACGTGGCCATAAAACCACATTTCCCCCTTTGTCTGACTGGCGGATAATAGTTTTGTCATCTTTTTGTAGTTTACTGACCAATTGTGCATAGATATGGTCCTGTTTATTATGTCTGCTGGGGCATCTCATTGTCTCTCGATAAAGTTTCTTTCATTCAAAAGTGACTTTGTCATGAAAAATGTCAACATTGTCTTTCAGCATGAGGGGGCAAAAAGTTGATTTGGGTCTGAACTTGGTTTGTGTTGTCGCCCCAAGTTGCTTTACTTCTTGCTCATTCATGATTGTATTATTTTCATTGAATAGCTGTTGCATATCCGTTAATAGTGCTTGGTCCCTTGCTGTTAATGTCGGACTAGTATTGCCCTCCACTTGTGTTGACATGATGGTATTTTGATTGTTAGTCCCTTGAATTACATGATATTTTCGTAGTTTGATCTTTCGCACGAATTTAAATAAATCGATCCTTGTCTCCGCATAATTAAAATTTGTTACAGGACTGTAAGTAAGACCCAGTGACAGTATTCTGCGTTCATCTTCGCTCAGAGTTGTCTCAGTCAGATTGATAACCGTATTATCATCCATGCTAGTTATCAGCGCCTGTTCCATCTCTTTTTTGTTGGTTTTTTGTTGATGTCTTGCTTGGTTTTGTTGCCTACATCGCCGTCTCGCTCGTCGTTTCTGGTTTTTTCGTTTGTTCCTCCCATGTTTGTACTCTTGTTTGGTCCTCGCGGGCGCAGGGTTTGCCTCCTGTCCAAGCGCATATAATCCAGCTCTTGACCCAGTGATGGTATGGTAAACCCCAACGCCCCTGCGCCTGTGGTCTGTTCATTTTCTGATCCGCTGTCAATGGCAGAGCTCAGGTCCGATATTGACGTGGATGCCTGAGAGATACTGTTGGCATTAGGATGTGCAGTTGATGTTCCTCCCAATGGTATTGCCTTTTTCACTGCATCATATCTGCGTGCAAAAGTGAACACACGGCCCTGTTCGTAGTCCACTTTATCTCTTTGATATTTATAGGCTTTACGTTTTTTAATCACATCCTCATCTCTTTGTAGGCGCCCCAACATGTCCTCCCTGTGTTTTTGGACAGTGTCGGTGTTGCCATGCTTCTCTATTTCCCCATTGATTTCATCAATTTGTGACTGTAACTTTTCTCTGTCACTATTGGTGTACTTGATTAGTATGACCACAAGCCTATGAGATGATTCCAGGTTACAGTCCGCCCATTCTGTTAGCATATGCGGATCCGGGTTCTCGTAACTTGGGGCGAGCATTATCCTCAACCCGCGCGGAATCCTGCCCACTTCAAGGTATCGAGTGAGGGATTTGCTCTCCCACCATTTGGCCTGTTCTGACCTCATACACTTCTCAAGTTTTTTAAAAAGCTCCTTGATGTTGCTGACAGACGATTGCGCGCTGCTTGTAGGCGCTGGTATTGCCGTTACTCTGCTTGGAGAGTCATTAAACACATCGCCTGCTGCCACCTCCCTGCTCCGTATCGCGCCAGCAGACATTGTGCTGTTAGCTCGGAGTTCACCTCACCCGTGGACAGGCGCTAAAGTCAATGCTCGCGCTCGTTCCACTGACACACTCCCACACCGGGCTATTGGCAGGCCCTTACCTCCGTATGGTACTTCCCGCCGCTTCAGTCCTCCGACCCCCGCTGCGCTTCACCTTCTCGGATGGTACGGCTTTTCCGCTTCCCGGGGGCAGTTCCGGCCGCTCCTTCATGGAGAATTCCTGTTTGTTTGTTTGTGTTCCCGATAGCCACCGGGAACAGTGCTTCACAGAAAAAACCACAGGTTTCAGGGACAATATAGTTAGTTGGACATTTCAGTCGTACAAAAACCAGAGAAATTCGGCCGTTATAGTTAGTTCAGCTAACTATAACTCGCGCACCCGCAATGCACTGCTAATGACGTCACATATTACATCATTCATGACATGGTCAGTGACATCACTGATGACATCACTGATGACTCTCAAATGACATCACTGATGACATCACTGATGACATCATCCAGTGACTGTGTGTTTCTGTGAAGTTTAAATATGTTTTATATATATATATATATATATATATATATATATATATATATATATATGTATGCCAAGGTGTGCTGAAGAATGAGTGTGTGTATGAGTTTCTGAATGGATGATTTAGTAGGTGCGTGACTGACTGTATAAGTGAGTGATTAAACGTGTCTTACTGAATGCATGGGTTAGTGACTAAACTGTGTGAATGTCTGTATCAGTCTGTCAGTTGGTGTGTAAGCGGCTGCATGGGTTGATGAGTAGCTACATGAGTGTCTATATGGGTTATTGATTGGCTGTCTGCGTATCTGTATGGGTGCCTGAGTGTCTATGTGGGTGGGGGGGTGTGACTCTGTGCATAGATGTGTGAGTGGGTGATTTACTGGGTGTATGGGTGCAAGAGTACATCTGTGAAGGGCTGTATGGGTGGGTGAGTGTGTGAATAGGTGTGTTGGCGAGTGAATGGATGTCTCAGTAGTACAAGTGTGAGTAACTACATATGGTGAAAGGCAGAATATGTGAGTGTTGGAGTATATAAATGACTATATGTGAGAGCAAGTGATTGAGAGAGTGGCTGTATGGATGAGTGTGTGCTTGTATCAGTGATTGTATAAGAGAGTAAGTATGTATTAGTATCTGTATGAATAAGTGAGGTGGTCTGTGTATAACTGTATAGGTGAGTAAATGGGAGTGTGATTGATTCTTTGCATGACTGAGTAGGTGTGTGAGTAACTCTATGGATGAGTGGCGGTGTGTGAGTGTCTGTATAGGTGTATGAGTGCATATGATAGTGCTGTATTGATGAGTGACTGCATGTATGAGTGACTGTATGGGTGAATGAGTGGATGTGTGTGTAGACCAAGGAATCAGTGAGTGGGTATGTAGTAACTGGTATTGGTATGTCTATGGATTCGAAAATGGTAGTCTGTATGTTAGAGTGGGTGTATCAAAGGTTATATTAGGGTATGAGGAGGTGCATCAGATTATCACGTGGATGATGTCATCAGTGATGTCATTTGAGATGTCATCAGTGTTGTCATCAGTGATGTCACTGGCCATGTCATGAATGATGTAATATGTGATGTCATCAGCAGTGCATTGCGGGGGCGCGAGTTATAGTTAGCTGAACTACTATAACGGACAAATTTCTCTGGTTTTGTACGAGTGAAATGTCCAACTAACTATAATGTCCCTGAAACCTGTGGTTTTTTCAGTGAATTTCTAAGGTTTTTAAATGCTAATTTCTAACTATAACATCCCTGAAACCTATGGTTTTTTCAGTGAATTTCAAAGGTTTCTTAAATGCTAATTTCTAACTATAATGTCCCTGAAACCTATGGTTTTTTCAGTGAATTTCAAAGATTTTTTAAATGCTGATTTCTAACTATAACATCCCTGAAACCTAAGGTTTTTTCACTGAATTGCTAGGTTTTTTTTAAATGCTAATTTCTAACTATGCCTACAGAGGTAGGACATGTGCAGAAAGAGGAAGAAAGTCGCAGACAGAAGCAAGAGAAATGCAGAAAGAGGCAACAGAAGTCCAGAAAGACAAAGAAAGGTGCAGAAAGAAGCAAGAGATATGCAGAAAGAGGCAGCAGAAGTCCAGAAAGACGAAGAAAAGTGCAGAAAGAAGCAAGAGATATGCAGGAAGAACCAACAGAGGTGCAGAAAGAGGCCTTGTTGCAAAGTCATCCTGTGCCCCCAACTTTTTGCGGACCGGTACTGGTGGTAACTGACTCTGACTAACCAGGCCTAGAGCCAGTGCTATGCTAAAATAGAATACAGTGAAAACACCTACATACACTAGGGAACACTATGCGTTGGGGTACCCCTGTGATTGGCATGACCTCCTCTGTAAGGCCCTAGTACATAATAGGGCAGGGGGATTAAAACTACCTCAAAGTCAGAGGTGCAAAAAGATGCTTCTTTAAGTAGTAGTCACGTTTGCAGAGTGGTAGAGAAAGGGTGCTGGGCCTCCGACCAGCGCTCAGGAATTCCACTGCGTAGGACTTACAAGAGGTACCAGGAGGGCTTCTTGGCCCCCAAAGTCCCTCAGGAGCAAAGTGGACTTCATCCCCCATCCCATAGTCTGCCATGAGGCACGTTTGCAGAGTGGTGGAGAAAGGGGCGTGGCCTCATGACCACGCACTCTAGCAATCCTAGCTGTGTGGCGACTTACTGGAGGTAACCTGAGTGGGCTAGTTGGCCCCCAAGGACCATCAGTATTCAGGGGACTCAACTTCCTCCATACTTCAGTAACGCGCCACACGGCAGTGTTTGCAGAGTGCTGCAGGACAGGGCGCGCGGCCTCTGCCGACCACTCTGCAAGCTGCTTCTTGTATGTACTCTTGGATGGGAGGCTGTGCGGTCCACCTTTGCTGTTAGTATTTTTGGGGCCCTGGGGACCCCATCCCCAAGGACTGACCTTTATTTATTTTTTTAAAACAGGAAGGAAGGCCGCGTGGCCCCCCTCCCAAGGCCGATTTCGGCCCCGGGGACCAAATCCCCCAGGGCATGGCCTCCTTTTTAAAAAATATATTTATAGGGAAGGGGGGCCCCCCTTACCTGGTCAACTTTTGGCCCCGGGGACCCCATCCCAGGGCATGGCCTCTTATTTTTTTAAATATTTACAGGGAAGGGGGCCGCGTGGCCCCCCTTCCCTGGGCCACTATTGGCCCCTGGGACCCCATCCCCCGGGGCTTGGCCATTCTTTTAAATATTTTTATTTGAGGAGGGGGCCGCGCGGCCCCCTCCCCAGTCCGATTTTGGCCCCGGGGACCCCATCCCACGGGGCCTGGCCATTATTTTTTTAAAGTACAGGGAGCAGGGCCGCGTGGCCCCCCTCCCGGGCCACTTCTTGCCCGGGGACCCCATCCCCCGGGGCCGGCCCTTAGCATTGGGGACAGTGGGGGGAGCCCCAATGCCCCCACGGTCCTCCTGCGGGAGCCGCATTGCTTTTGAGCAAGGGGAGCAGCTGACATGCAGCTCCCCTTGCTCAAAAGCAATCCTGCTTTGCTTCAACGCAGAGTTTGCTATGGCAGGGCGGGAGCCGTGCTCCTGCCCTGTCATAGCAAACAGCAATGTCCCGGGGGTGGGCACCCCGGGACATTGCAGGACCCAGCCCTGGGGGGTGGCGGTCCCCTGGGCCATCAAGGGCTCCATCATTGACAAAGCCCCGGGAGGTGGTGGTCCCTGGGCAGTGTGGGGGGGCAGGAGCCATACTTTTTAATTTAACTTTAAGCCCGGGGAGGTGGCAGTCCCTGGGGCTTGGGGGGGACGCGAGGCCCCCCGCACATAACAAACAATGCCCTGGGGAGGTGGTGGTCCCCAGGGCTGCGGGGGGCCGCGTGCCACCATGCATAATTTAGAAATCCCCAGGGAGGTGGTGGTCTCCGGGGCTGTGGGGGCCCCCACAGACCCCCACACCATAATTTAGTATTGCCCCCAGGACCTGGCCCACCCGGGGGCTTTTTAACATAGGTTTTTTCAAATAATTTCTTTCAGATTCACGCACCCAGCATGAATTCGGCCGAAATTATTAAAACAAAATGCTTTTTTTAGGCCTGGGGTCCTTGTAGGACCCCCTGAGCAGGCCTAGGGGGTCAGGGTGTTTCTACCCTGCCCCCTTTTCTTGTTTTTCATAATCTTTTTTCTGTTTTCTTACTGTTACCGAGTCACAAGATGGCTACCAACACTTCCTGCTTTGGAGTGTTGGCAGCCAATTAGAATGAAGCTCGTGCTCGGGAGGAGTCGCGACTCGTCATTGGTGCTCAGATATATACATTTTTTATTTCTTGAATTTCTCTGTAACTACCAAACGGATTTACACCATTTAAAAAAAAGGTCGCTTTCTGAACCAAGAGCTACCTTTTTGCCAAATTTGGTGTACTTCCGTTCAGCAGTTCAGGCTGCAGCCGTGTCTAAAGTTTCCTATGGAAATTAACATGGAGAAAACGGGTTTTGGGACCACCCTTTTTTCTCGGCCCCCGCTTGACAAATCACCCCGAAACTTTCAAGACAGGAGCTGACCGGAGCGCCCCATTAGTTTTGAACATTTCGCGAAGATTCGTCAAACGGCGCCAAACATATTGGCAAATCAAAAACGCTTTTCCTATGGAAAATAGGTCCTAACTATAACTACCTACTGGCAACTGCCAGTAGGTAAAATATATATATATATATATATATATATATATACATACATATAAATATATACATATATGTATATATATATATATATATATATTATCTACTGGCGGTCGCCAGTAGATAGTTATAGTTACAACCTATTATCCATAGGAAATCCGCGACATTCTATTTGAAATAACTCTCTTGCCGGTTGACGTATCTTGGCAAAATTTTCAAACTTTGTGGGGCGCTCCGGTCCGCTCCTACCCTGAAAGTCTTGGGGGATTCGTCAAGCGGGGGCCGAGAAAAAGGGGGTCCCAAAACGCGTTTTCCCCATGCAATTTTCCATAGGAAACTTTAGACACGGCTACAGCCCTGAACTGCTGAACGGAATTACACCAAATTTGGCAAAGAGGTAGTTCTTGGTTCAGAAAGAACCCTTTTTGTTAAATGGTGTAAATCCGTTCAGTAGTTGCTGAGAAAATCAAAAGTAAAAGATAGATATATCTAGGGCCGCGGATCCTCCCGAGCACGAGCTTTATGTTAATTGGCTGTCAACACTCCAAATCAGGAAGTGTTGGCAGCCATTTTGTCCCTCGGTAGAACCGAGGGACAGAAACAAGTGCGCAAAGCGCACAAAGGGGGCAGGGTAGAAACACCCTGACCCCCTAGGTCTGCTCAGGGGGTCCCACAAGGACCCCCTGGGCAAAAATTTTTTTTTTTTTTTTTTTAAATTGGCAGGATGCGCTCAGGGAGCGCGAATCCTGCCGGAAAAATCGAGCGCGGTCTCCCGCGCTTCGATAGCTAGTGGCCCCGGGTGGGCCAAGTCCCGGGGGCATGCTGGGGGGGTTAATTTTATGTGTGGGGGCCTCTAAGGGCCCCCAAACCCCGAGGACCAACACCCCCGGGGCTTTATGTATAATGGTGCGGGAGGGCTCTGAGCCCTCCCGCAGCCCCGGGACCACCACCTCCCGGGGCTTCTTTTTTTAAATTAAAAACCTGTGTGGGGGGCTCCAGCCCCCACACGCCCGAGGACCACCACCTCCCCGGGGCACTAAGAAAAATTAAAATGGGGGTCCGTTTTGGACCCCCAAGCCCCGGGGACCACCACCTCCCGGGGCTTTCAAAATGTAGGGAGGGGGGCCGCGCGGCTCCCTCCTGGAGCCTGTGGTGGCCCTGGGGACCGCCACCCCCAGGGCCGGCTCCTGCAGTGTCCCGGGGTGCCTACCCCCGGGACACTGCTGTTTGCAATGACAGGACGGGAGCCTCGCGGCTCCCGTCCTGTCATTGCAAACTTGCTTTGGATATTGGAAGAGAGAGCAGGGAAACCTGCTCTCTCTTCCAATATCCAAAGCCGATAGCTTTCCACATGGGGAGCTGCATCTTAGCAGCTCCCCATGTGTAAAGCAATGCCGGCTCCCGTAGGACACGGGGAGCCGGCGGGACTGTGGGGGCTTGGGGACCCCCACAGTCCCCAACGAGAGGCCAGGCCCCGGGGGATGGGGTCCCGGGGCCATAAGTGGCCACGGAGGGGGGCCACGCAGCCCCCCTCCCCAAAGTAAAAAAATTAACAAAAAGTGCAAGGCCGGCCCGAGGGATGGGGTCCCCGGGGCCTTAAATGGCCTGAGGAGGGGGCCACGCAGCCCCCTCCAAATAAAAAAAAGAGGCCATGCCCCGGGGGATGGGGTCCCCGGGGCCAATACAGGCCCAGGGAAGGGGGCCACGCGGCCCCCTTCCCGTTTTTTTATTTATTTTAATTTTAAAAAAAGGGGTAAGGCCCTGGGGGATGGGGTCCCCAGGGCCTAAAAATAGGAAAAAGGAAGGGGGGCCACACAGCCCCCCTTCAGGGGGGGGGGGGAACGATCGGGCCCGTAGGCCCCGCCCCCTTCCTTCACCACTCTGCAAACGTTTGCAGAGGGGGAACGAATTCCCCTTGAATACTGGGGGTCCCTGGGGGCCAACTAGCCCACCAGGAACCTCCAGTATGCACCAGGGGGCTGCCTTGCAGAGAGGTGTACAGAGGCCACGCCCCTTTTTACACCTCTCTGCAACGCAGCTCTATGGCGCTTTTTGGAGGTATATGGTGGGCTAGTTGCACCCCAGGGACCCTCAGGATTCAAGGGTAGTTAATCCCCCGACTTAAAACGCGCCACGGGGCGCGTTTGCACAGTGGTGAAGGGAGGGGGCGGGGCTTCAGGTGACATGTGTGCAAACAGGCCCCGTGGCGCATTTTAAGATGGGGAATTAAATCCTGGGGGCAAACTAGCCCAACAGGTACGTCCAGAAAGCGCCACAGAGCTGCGTTGCAGAGAGGTGTAAAAGGGGTGTGGCCTCTGTACATGTCTCTGCAACGCAGCCCCTGGCGCATACTGGAGGTTCCTGGTGGGCTAGTTGGCCCGTAGGGACCCTCATGATTCAAGGGGACTTAATCCCCCAACTTAAAACGCGCCACGGGGCGCGTTTGCACAGATGTCACCTCAGGCCCCGCCCCCTCCCTTCACCATTGTGCAAATATTCCTCTAAAATCAGCCGAAATACGAATTCTGATTTACTCACCTGTTATCAGGAGAGATCTCAGTGCTGTATCTTTCAGCCCAGTACTGGTCCTGAAAAGTAATTTTAACCGTACTTACCAGTAACTTGAATTTCCTTCCATAGGCTAACATTGACTGGTTTCACTTGGAAATTCTTCTAAGTGTGGAGTTTTGGAACTTTAAAATATTCCTCTAAAATCAGCCGAAATACGAATTCCGATTTACTCACCTGTTATCAGGAGAGACCTCAGTGCTGCATCTTTCAGCCCAGTACTGATCCTCAAAAGTAATTTTAACCGTACTTACCGGTAACTTGAATTTCCTTCATAGGCTAACATTGACTGGTTTCACTTGGAAATTCTTCTAAGTGTGGAGTTTTGGAACTTTAAAATATTCCTCTAAAATCAGCCGAAATACGAATTCCGATTTACTCACCTGTTATCAGGAGAGACCTCAGTGCTGCATCTTTCAGCCCAGTACTGATCCTCAAAAGTAATTTTAACCGTACTTACCGGTAACTTGAATTTCCTTAATAGGCTAACATTGACTGGTTTTCAGCAAAAAAGTTTCAAAGTGTTGATTTTCACAAACTACAAATATTCCTTAAAAATCGCCTGTATGACTTAAACGCATTCTTTCAACTGTTTACAGGAGATGCACTAGTGCTGGATCCAGGATCCAACACTGAGTAAGAAAAAGTAACGATAACAGTTTTTACCTGCAAAGTGAATTTCCTTCCATAGGATAACATTGGTGATTCTATGAGAAAAAGTTTCTAAGTGTCAACTTTTAAAATACAATAATATTCCTTAAAAATCACGACTGTAACCAAAACGCTTTTACTCAACTGTTTACAGGAGATGTACCAGGACTGAATCTAGGATCCAGTCCTGTGGTTACAAAAGTAATCCATAAAGTAACTAATTGCATTTAACTAGAAATTCACATTGAGCTGAATGTTGCATTGTGTTTGAAAATGTGTTGCCCATTGCAACAACTGTAACTACTGTACTTAAAAGTCTATTGCCTATCTGCAAAGTATTTAAACTAAAGTAATTCATTCTGAGAAAGTATTTTTTGTAATGTAATGTATAATGTAATTACAATGCAACTTAAAAAATAAAATATCTAGAAATAAATAGCTTAAAAAAATGTAGTAAATCAGTATCAAAAAATAAACATAACAATTAATACATTTAAAAATTGTCATTTACAAAACCTCTGCAGCTCACTGCAAAAAACCATAGGTTTTAGGGGCGTTATAGTTAGAAATTAGCATTTAAAAAACCTTTGAAATTCACTGAAAAAACCATAGGTTTCAGGCACGTTATAGTTAGAAATTAGCATTTCAAAAACCTTTGAAATTCACTGAAAAAACCATAGGTTTCAGACATCAGCATAGTTAGAAATTAGCATTTAAAAACCTTGAAATTCACTGAAAAAACCATAGTTTTAGGGACAGTTATAGTTAGTTGGACATTTCACTCGTACAAAACCATAGAAATTCCCCGTTATAGTTAGTTCAGCTAACTATAACTAGCCCCCCGCAATGCACTGCTGATGACGTCACATATTATATCACTCATGACATGGTCAGTGATATCACTGATGACATCACTGATGACATCTCAAATGACATCACTGATGACATCATCCATGTGATAATTTCATGCATCTTCTCACACCCTAATATAACTTTTGATACACCCACTGTAAATAACAGACTGCCATTCTCAAACCATAGACACTCCAACACCAATAACTACATACCCACTCACTGATTCTTAGGTCTACACACACATCCACTCACTCTCACCTGTACAGTCACTCATACTTATGGTCACCAGTACAGGACTATCATATGCACTCATACACCTACATAGACACTCACACACCGCCACTCATCCATAGAGGTACTCACACACCTAGTCAGTCATGCAAATAATTAATCACACTGCCATTTACTCACCTATGCAGTTATACACACACCAGCTCACTCTACTCATACAAATGCTCCTTTTACACCTCTCTGCAACGCAGCTCTGTAGCGCTTACTGGAGGTACCTGGTGGGCTACTTGGACCCCAGGGACCCCAGGATTCAAGGGGACTTACTCCCACTTAAAACGCGCCACGGGGCGCGCTTGCAAAGTGGTGAAGGGAGGGGCGAGGCCTGAGGTGACATGTGTGCAAACACGCCCTGTGGCGCTGCTTTAAGTTGGGGAATTAACTCCTCATCCTGAGGGTCCTGGATAACCAGCCCACCAGGTACCTCCAGTATGCGCCACAGAGCTGCGTTGCAGAGTGGTAAAAAGGGCATGGCCTCTGAACACCTCCTGCAACGCAGCTCCCTGGCGCATACTGGAGGTTCCTAGGGCTAGTTGGCCCCCAGGGGACCCTCAGATTGAAGAGGAATTAATTCTCCAACATTAAAACGCGCCACAGGGCGTGCTTGCACACATGGCACACTCAGCCCCCGCCCTTCCTTCACCACTGTGCAAACGTGCCCCCTGGTGAAGCTGTAAGTTGGGGAGACTGATTCCCCTTGAATTACTGAGGGTCCCCTGGGGCCAACTAGCCCACTCAGGTACCTCCAGTATGCACCAGGGAGCCGAAGCTGCAGAGAAGGGGTTCAGTAGGCCACGCCCCTTTTACACCTTTCTGCAACGCAGCCTCCTGTGGCGCTTTACTGGAGGTACCGCTGCGGGACAGTTGGACCCCAGGGACTCTCAGGATTCAAGGGGACTTTATCCCCCAACTGAAAACGTGCCACGGGCTGGGCGCTTGCACAGTGGTGAAGGGAGGGGGCGGGGCCCAGGTGACATGTGTGCAAACACACCCTGTGTGCACGTTTTAAGTTGGGGGATTAAGTCCTCTTCAATCTGAGGGGTTCCTGGGGGTCCAACTAGCCCACCACTTACCTTCCAGTAAGCCCACTGCGCTGCATTGCAGAGAGGTGGCCCAGGCCATGCCCCTTTTACACCACTCTGCAATGCAGTTTCCCAGTGGCACTTACTGGAGGTAAGTGGTGGGTTAGCTGGCTCCCGGGCACCTCAGGACTCAAGGGGACTTAATCCCCAATTTACAACGCACCACGGGGTGCGCTTTGCGCAGTGGTGCAGGGAGGGGGCGTGGGCCTGATGTCACATGTGTGGAAACGCGCCCATGGCGCGTTTTGGGTTGGGGGAATTGTCCCCTTGAATCCTGAGGGTCCCTGGGGCCAACCACCCCCACCAGGTATGTTTAGTAAGTGCCACAGAGTTGCATTGCAGAGAGGTATAAAATCGAGCATGGCTCGGACCACCTCTCTGCAACGCAGCTCTGTGGTGCTTACTGGAGGCACGGTGGGCTAGTTGGACCCAGGGACTTTCAGGATTCAAGGGGACTTAATCCCCAACTTAAACCATGTCCACGCCGCGGTGCCTTTGCACAATAGTGGCGGGAGGGGGCGGGGCCAGAGGTGACATGTGTGCAAACACGCCCCTGTGGTGCGTTCGGGTTGTGGGAAATAAGTCCCCTTTAATCCTGAGGGCTCCCTGGGGGCCAACTAGCCACCAGGTACTCTCCAGTAAGCGCCGCGCTAGGCCTGGCGTTGCAGAGAGGTGTGGTCCAGGCCACGCCCCCTTTTATACCTCTGTGCAACGCAGCTCTGTGGCGCTTACTGGAGGTACTTAGTGGGCTAGCTGGACCCCCAGGGACCCTCGAGATTCAAGGGGACTTAATTTCCCAACTTCAAACGTGCCACAGGGCGTGTTTACACAGTGGTGAAGGGAGGGGCGGGGCCTCAGGTGACATGTGCGCAAACACGCCCTGTGGTGCGTTTTAAGTTGGGAAATTAATTACCTTTGAATCCTGAGGGACCCTGGGGGCCAACTAGCCCACCAGGTACCTTCAGTAAGCACAACAGAGTTGCGTTGCAGAGAGGTGAAAAAGGTGCGTGGCCTCGGAACGCCTCTCTGCAACTCAGCTCTGTGGTCCTAACTGTAGGTACCTGGGGGCTAGTTGGGCCCCAGGGACCCTCAGGATTCAAGGGGACTTAATCCCGCAACTTAAAACGTGCCACGGGGCGCGTTTGCACACATGTCACCTCAGGCCCCCCTCCCTTCACCACTGTGCAAACGCGCCCTGTAGCGCGTTTTAAGAGGTAGTTTTAATCCCCCTGCCCAAATATGTACTAGGGACTTGCAGAGGAGGTCATGCTAATCACAGGGGTACCCCAACGCATAGTGTTCCCTAGTGTATGTAGGTGTTTTCACTGTATTCTAAGTGTCTTTTAGCATAGCACTGGCTCTGGTTAGTCAGAGTCAGTTACCACCAGTAACCGTCTGAAAACGTTGTGGGCACAGGATGATTTTGCAACAAGGCCTCTTTCTGCTCCTATGTTGGTTCTTTCTGCACATCTTTTGCTTCTTTCTGTGCGTTTTTCTTCTTTCTTCACATGTCCTACCTCTGTAGGCATAGTTAGAAACTAGCATTTAAAAAACCTTTGAAATTCACTTAAAAAACTCATAGGTTTCAGGCACGTTATAGTTAGAAATTAGCATTTAAAAACCTTTGAAATTCACTGAAAAAACCATAGGTTTCAGACACGTTATAGTTAGAAATTAGCATTTAAAAAACCTTTGAAATTCACTGAAAAAACCATAGGTTTTAGGGACAGTTATAGTTAGTTGGACATTTCACTCGTACAAAACCATAGAAATTCCCCGTTATAGTTAGTTCAGCTAACTATAACTCGCGCCCCGCAATGCACTGCTGATGACGTCACATATTACATCACTCATGACATGGTCAGTGACATCACTGATGACATCACTGATGACATCTCAAATGACATCACTGATGACATCATCCATGTGATAATTTCATGCATCTTCTCACACCCTAATATAACTTTTGATACACCCACTCTAAATTACAGACTGCCATTCTCAAAACCATAGACACTCCAACACCAAAAACTACATACCCACTCACTGATTCTTAGGTCTACACACACATCCACTCACTCACCCGTACAGTCACTCATACTTACAGTCACTCAGTACAGGACTATCATATGCACTCATACACCTATATAAACACTCACACACCGCCACTCATCCATAGAGGTACTCACACACCTAGTCAGTCATGCAAAAAATTAATCACACACCCATTTACTCACCTATACAGTTATACACACACCAGCTCACTTACTCATACAAATACTAGCACATTCTTACGCTCTTATACAATAACTGATACAAGCACACACGCATCCATACAGCCACTCTCACAATCACACACTCTCACTTATAGCCATTTAAATACTCTAACACACATATATACTGTCTTTTACATATGTAGTTACTCGCACATGTACCACTGAGATATACATTCACTCACTAACACACCCATACACACACTCACCCACCCAAGCAGTCCATCACAGATGCACTCTTGAAATCATGCACCCAGTGAATCACCCACTCACACATCTATGTACAGAGTCACACACACCCCACCCACACAAACACTCAGGCAGCCATACAGATACTCAGAGAACCAATCAATAACCCATATAGACACTCATGTAGCTATTCACAAATCCATGCATCCACTTACACACCAACAAACAGACGGATACAGACATTCACACAGTTTAGTCACTAACCCATGCATTCAGTAAGATACGTTTAATCACTCACTTGTAGAGTCAGTCACTCACGTACTAAATCATCCATTCAGACACTTATACACCCACTCATTCTTCAATACGCCTTTCCCTATATATATTAAACATATTTAAACTTTACAGAAACACACAGTCACTGGATGATGTCATCAGTGATGTCATCAGTGATGTCATTTAGATGATGTCATCAGTGATGTCACTGACCATGTCATGAGTGATGTAATATGTGACGTCATCAGCAGTGCATTGCGGGGCGCGAGTTATAGTTAGCTGAACTAACTATAACGGGGAATTTCTATGGTTTTGTACGAGTGAAATGTCCAACTAACTATAACTGTCCCTAAAACCTATGGTTTTTTCAGTGAATTTCAAAGTTTTTTAAATGCTAATTTCTAACTATAACGTGTCTGAAACCTATGGTTTTTTCAGTGAATATATATATATATATTACCTACTGGCGGTCGCCAGTAGGTAGTTATAGTTAGGACCTATTTTCCATAGGAAATTCACAACATTCTATTTCCAATAACTTTGGCGCCGGTTGATGAATCTTCGCGAAATTTTCAAAACTCGTGGGGCGCTCCGGTCCGCTCCTATCCTGAAAGTCTCAGGATGATTCGTCAAGTGGGGCAGAGAAAAAAGGGGGTCCCAAAACATGTTTTCCCCATGCAATTTTCCATAGGAACCTTTAGTCGCAGCTACAGCCCGAACTGCTGAACGGAATTACACCAAATTTGGCAAAAAGGTAGCCCTTGGTTCAGAGTCGTGCCTTTTGGTTAAATGGTGTAAATCCGTTCAGTAGTTCCTGAGAAATTTGAAAAAGAAAACACATATATATCTGGGTGGAGCCTAACCACACATGTCATCGTGAGATCTGATTGGCTGTCAGCACTTCATCCTGGAATTGCTGGCAGCCATCTTGGGACCAATATAAATGATAGTACCCCATTGAAATGCATTGTAGTGAATCGAAGATTTTGAGGGTTACCAAAAGGAGAACTATAAAGGGTGATAACAGACTTTAGTTACATTAGAATTCATTTGTTGATGGTACCATACTAATTTCAGGAATTGTGGTGTGTTCTAAGGTGATTTTACCCTGTGAAAAACCTTCTGCTGGGATATCATGAATCATGTTTGAGAGAAAACTATTTTCACATGCTTGTCCCATACAGTTTTGGAAGGTGCTCCAGAAGCTAAAATGAGAGCATATTTTCTGTAAATTCACATTATCTTTCTCAGTCATGTGAGAATGAAGTCTGACATTCTCAGTAAAACATGTACATCCAACAAGGGCAGAGACTGTCAGTTGATTCCTTTGTGTTCTACTGCAGCTTCCCAGAGTGTTCTAAAGAACAACTAGAGTGCTAACAGCCTTACTTATGACAAAAGTATGGCACACCTGAAGCCATCTTGATTGGAATAAACTGGTAACACTTAAAACATTTAATTTAAAAAGGAACAAAATGATGGGGTTCATTTTGTCATAGAAATGATGGTTAGTGCTGTAGAAAGAACAATTAGGACATGTTTCAAGTGTGATCTCAAATATCTTCCTGTTATATTTCAACAGGAGCAGCCTGTCAGTTGATGCCTTTGTGTTCTACTGCAGCTTCCCAGAGTGTTCTAAAGAACAACTAGAGCGCTAACAGTCTTACTTATGACAAAATTATGGCACACCTGAAGCCATCTTGATTGGAATAAACTGGTAACTCTTAAAACATTTAATTTAAAAAGGAACAAAATGAGGGGTTCATTTTGTCATAGAAATTATGGTTAGTGCTGTAGAAAGAAAAATTAGGACATGTTTTAAGTGAGATCTCAAATATCTTCCTGTTATATTTCAACAGGAGCAGCCTGTCAGTTGATGCCTTTGTGTTCTACTGCAGCTTCCCAGAGTGTTCTAAAGAACAACTAGAGAGCTAACAGTCTTACTTATGACAAAAGTATGGCACACCTGAAGCCATCTTGATTGGAATAAACTGGTAACACTTAAAACATTTAATTTAAAAAGGAACAAAATGAGGGGGTTCATTTTGTCATAGAAATTATGGTTAGTGCTGTAGAAAGAAAAATTAGGACATGTTTTAAGTGAGATCTCAAATATCTTCCTGTTATATTTCAACAGGAGCAGCCTGTCAGTTGATGCCTTTGTGTTCTACTGCAGCTTCCCAGAGTGTTCTAAAGAACAACTAGAGCGCTAACAGTCTTACTTATGACAAAAGTATGGCACACCTGAAGCCATCTTGATTGGAATAAACTGGTAACACTTAAAACATTTAATTTAAAAAGGAACAAAATGAGGGGTTCATTTTGCCATAGAAATTATGGTTAGTGCTGCAGAAAGAAAATTTAGGGCATGTTTTAAGTGAGATCTCAAATCCTCTTCTATTTCATTAGAAAATTCTGACATGCAGACTGAAACAATCACTTTCAATACCAGCAGTAGACTTCCAGTTAACTCCTGGTGAGCAGTAGCTTTACTACAGTGATCTAATGAACAACTAGAGTGCTAACATTCTGAATTTATGGCAAATGTGTGACACATCTGAATGCCTTCTTGATGGAATCAAAGTAAAAACTGAAAGCATTTCCTACTGAGGAGACTGCAGTAAATGACGAAATTAGGAAACTTCATAACAAATAAGTCTCCCAAGATGGCCACCAGAGAAAAAAGAGCCCAAATGTAGCACAAATATCACCCAGATGTAGCCCACATATAGCCCAATGACAGAAGTGTGCAAAACACTTTTTATTTTTAGTTTTTCTGCAGTTTTATATAGTGCAAACTGGTCAGGTATTGGAGCGTTACATCTTACTTGGACCCCTTATTGCGTATTTTGCACGAAGTACATGAGATTGATCTTGCGAAACATTGAACTTTACGATTCTGTTAACCTGAAGTTGCTCTGAACCGGGCTTTGTAACACCCGTTTTTACCTACTGGTTTTAATTAATTCTCACTGTATTGTATTAGGAAAGAGGATTTACTGTTTTTATGTACACTTTTATGATCTATGTTTCTAAATCAGATCAAATAAAGTTTAATGAATTCTATGGCAGGACGGAGGCGAGGATTATGCATATCTTTCCTCACTTTATTTGCATAGCAGTTCAAAGAAAACGTAACACAACAATCATTAAACAAAAGACTACACAACCCATGAACCATTAGGGGGTAGTCTCCAAGGCAACTATAGTCCAATCATATCACAGTCCATCGTATATAATATCGTGACGTCCCTTCCGCTTCCTCTTTCTTCACTGCTCGTCAGTTAAGTGCATTCCTTACATTCTTGGCTTAATCTGACGTTGTTGCTGTTTGTATAGCGGTTTCTTGTGCACGTTATTAGCATTATTGCCTTGGTATTGTTTCATATTCCCTGCGCAGCAGGCTCTTGCCCGAGCGCGTTCTCCCCTCGCAGTTTCTCCCGCTGTGTGCTCTGCGCGCGGTGAGATCCTGTCAGGCGCGTCTGGTCCGAGCGAGGCAGCTCCGTCGAGCGCTCCCGCTGGTCTTTACGCGCGTTTGGGAATCCGGTCACTCCTTTAGTGTCCGCTGATTCCCGACCAACCCTCGCCTAATTTTGACACCGCTACGCGGTGATTTCCCCACACGGCCACGTTAGTGACCAGCGCCACCTGGTGGTGGTAATTGGTATTGCGCCTCAGTCTATTCTTATAACAGCTTCGGGGAAAGCCCAGCTGTTGGAGCACCGGCGAGGGGGCTGTCTTAAGGATTTTAAGGGCATTTGTTCTGTGCTCACACCCTCTGCTATCATGTCTTCTCCAGAAGACCATTTTTACTCCTCCTACCAGGAAGTGGAGGAGGAATGGCCCCCCAACTTCTCCCTCCAGCAGTGGACCAAGCCTCTCTCTGGCTATTTCTAGGGCGCTGGCTCCTCTTAGGGATCAGGTTGATAAGCTGGCGAAAAGCATCCCTGGGGTGTTCAGTGACCCAGATCTGGTGGTGGCGGGTCCAAGTAGCTCCCAGATGGGGAATAAAAGGGCCGTTAAGCATAACGCGGGGCACTTGGAAGGATTTGATAAACTTACGGAGACCTTCCTCAAGAGTGCGCGAACGCTAAAACATGCACCCTGCCGGGAGGAGGAGGGGCCCGGAGAAAATTGCGACACTGTCACCACTATTGTAGACCCCGACGGCGGGTTTCCCTTAGAGGGAGAGGGTGTATCGGAGGACGATTTCTCCTCCGATGAGGATAAGGACTCGGGGCGTCCCTGGCGTCCAGAGTCCCACTCCTCTCAGTCCCCTGGTTGGGGACGGGGTCCACTCGGACATGTTCGAGCCTACCCAAATTTACCATCCTAGGTCGGCAGAGTGGACACCTGACGCCAAAGTGGCAGAGTATGTGGTGGGGAAAATCCATCAACCCCTTGAAAGGGAGGTCAGGAATAGGATGAGGGAGAATGCCCCAGGCCCTCACTGAAGGGGAAGGTGGCACACACGCCTGAAATTGATGAGAAACTATGTACTTTTTTCTCCAAGTATATGAGGGATCCCAAGAAAGGAATTGATAGGTCTTGGACGTGGTAGGGCCCTTGACCCAAATTATTCAATTGACGGAGCGTTCCAAAGAGTCAGGATCCCCTTTGTCCACGGATATTGTGGCTGGTTGGGCGCACTACCCTAAACCCTAAAACACTCACCCCCTCCACTACCCAAACACCACTGCACTACCCTAAACCCTAAAACACTACCACCAGCACGACTCCCTACACTACCCAAACACCACTGCACTACCCTAAACCCTAAAACACTACCCCCAGCACGACTCCCTACACTACCCAAACACCACTGCACTACACTAAACCCTAAATATACCCCCAGCATGACCTCCCCACACTACACAAACACCACTGCACTACCCTAAACCCTAAAACACTACCCCCAGCACGACCCCCTACACTACCCAAACACCACTGCACTACCCTAAACCCTAAAACACTAACCCCAGCATGACCCCTACACTACCCAAACACCACTGCACTACCCTATACCCTAAAACACGACCCCCTACACTACACAAACACGACTGCACTACCCTAAACCCTAAAACACTACCCACAGCATGACCCCTTCACTACACAAACACCACTGCACTGCCCTAAACCCTAAAACACTACCCCAGCACTACCCCCTACACTACCCAAACACCACTGCACTAACATAAACCCTAAAACACTACCCCCAGCACAACCCCTACACTACACAAACACCACTGCACTACCCTAAACCCTAAAACACTACCCCCAGCACGACTCCCTACACTACCCAAACACCACTGCACTACCCTAAACCCTAAATCTACCCCCAGCACGACCCCCTACACTACCCAAACACCACTGCACTACCCTAAACCATAAAACACTACCCCCAGCATGACCCCTACACTACACAAACACCACTGCACTACCCTAAACCCTAAAACACTACCACCAGCATGACCCCTACACTACTCAAACACCACTGCACTACCCTAAACCCTAAAACACTACCCCAGCACGACCCCTACACTACCCATACACCACTGCACTACCCTAAACCCTAAAACACTACCCCCAGCACGACCCCCTACACTACTGCACTACCCTAAACCCTAAAACACTACCCCCAGCACGACCCCTACACTACCCAAACACCACTGCACTACCCTAAACCCTAAAACACTACCCCCAGCACGACCCTCTACACCACCCAAACACCACTGCACTACCCTAAACCCTAGAAAAGAAACCCCCACCCCATGCCCAATCCCCTTACCTCTCACTCCTCATGGTTCCTCTCTCCTCGTGGTTCCTGCTTCACGTCATCTCTGAGGGGCGGTGCACGTCGTTGTGAGGAAACGGAACAGCCTCTGTTTCCTTACAACGACATGGATCGTCTACATGTTTTTAGAACGCATGGTCATTTACCATACATACCTTTACAACAAAATTCGTTGTAAAGGCATGCGTGGTAAATGACCATGCGTTCTAAAAAATGCGTAGTAATGACTTCGTGATGTACAACGCATGCGTGGTAATGCATGCGTTGTAATGGTATCGCAAAGTAAAAAGTCGTTGTAACGGCTGTTTACCGATCGAAGCTGGCCCCTGTTCTTCAGTGAGACGTTTATTTGATTAATTAGGAGGAAGGAATGTGGTTTTTTTACCGAAAAGTGCATTCCCGGCTGTTGTATTGTGAAAGTGTCCGCGTGGCCTGGTTTCACTTCCGGTGAGAGAGTGGAAGAGTCTGTTTGGATCTAAAGGAGTTCTGTTGTTGGACGGGGCCGGCGCGACATGTCATCAGAAAACATAGCTAATGGAAAGCGTCCTCCCTGAAGTGTGGAGCAGTGCCATGAGAGGTCAACGAGTGTGCGTCCCACCGCAGTATGACCGTACCGCGTGACCCATGTGCCGCCTCCAGGGTACGGGAGGCAGAAGCGGCATCGCAGGTCCTCTTGAAGACCGTTGTAGCACTAATTCTACATTTTGGTACTAGGGCATTTTAACTTCGTTGTTCCTGCCAGATACAAAGAGAAGATCCTGTGTTATTCAGTGCCCTCGTTACCTTTTTTGTGGGTTGTGGTGCTTGTCACTTCGCTGCCCCGCCGGTGCACACGACTGGGCACCCCACCTCGTGTGCCATCTGCAGGGCCTCTGCCCTCGGATCACTGGTTTCGGTTTCTGGAGTGGCAACATAAACAGTTGCTCCCAAAGGACTAGCCTGAACACTTAGGTGAATATCCCCTGCACCAGCATTCCACGGAAATTCTTTCCTAGCTCTCCCACGTCAACGAGCACGGCTCCGCTCGCGACACCGTATGACGTCATCGGAGCCATAAGAGGACCTCGTCGGCGTGCTGACGTCAGTTCCACCCATTTTTTCCGTGCCACCGAGGCAAACAGGGGACCGAGACATTTTCACATGTATACATAGTATAATAAATATATATATATTCACTGAAAAACCATAGGTTTCAGGCACGTTATAGTTAGAAATTAGCATTTAAAAACCTTAGAAATTCACTGAAAAACCATAGGTTTCAGGCACGTTATAGTTAGAAATTAGCATTTAAAAACCTTAGAAATTCACTGAAAAAACCATAGGTTTCAGGGGCGTTATAGTTAGTTGGACATTTCACTCGTACAAAACCATAGAAATTCCCTCGTTATAGTTAGTTCAGCTAACTATAACTCGCGCGCCCACAATGCACTGCTGATGACGTCACATATTACATCACTCATGACATGGTCAGTGACATCACTCATGACATCACTGATGACATCTCAAATGACATCACTGATGACATCACTGATGACATCATCCAGTGAATGTGTGTTTTTCTGAAAATTAAATATGTTTTATATATGTATATCTCAAGGTCGATGGAAGAATAAATGGGTATATAAGTGTCTAAATGGATGATTTTTTTTGTAAAATTGATTGTATAACTGACTAAGTGTATCTTAGTGAATACATGGGTTAGTGAGTAATGTTTAAATATGAAAATATCTGTATCAGTCTCTCACTTTGTGTATAAGTGGCTGCATGGGTTGGTGAGTAGCTACATGAGTGTCTATATGGGTTATTAGTTGGTTTTTGAGTATCAGTATGAGTGTCTGAGTGTCTGTATGGTTCGGTGGGGGTATTACTTAGTGCATAGATGCATGAATGAGTGACTCACTGTTTGTATGTGTTGAAGACAGCATGTGTGCAGGACTGTATAGGTGGATGAGTATGTGTATGGGTGTGTTAGTGAGTGAATGACTGTCTCAATAGTGTCTTTATGAGTAACTACATATGTTTTAAACTAGTATATGTGAGTATTGGTGTATATAAGTGAGTATATGTGAGAGTGAGAGATTGGAAGAGTTCCTGTACAAATAAGTAGGTGTTTCTATAAGTGATTGTTTAAGAGAGTAAGTATGTGTAAGTTTCTGTAGAAGTAAGTGTGGTAGTGTGTGTATAACTGTATATGCAAGTAAATGGATGTTTGATACTTTGTTTGCATGTGTGACTATGTGTGTGAGTAACTCTATGGATGAGTGGCGGTGTGTAACAGGATGTATAGGTGTATGAGTACATATGATGAGTGAGTACATGTATGAGTGACTGTATAGGGACTGTTGGTGAATGAGTGGATGTGTGTGTAGATCTTGGAATTACTGAATAGGTGTGTTGTAACTGGTATTGGTATGTCCATTGTTTTGAAAATGTTAGTTTGTATTTTTTGAGTGTGTGTATCAAAGGTTATATTAGGGTGAGAGGAGGTCTGCCACTCTATCACAAGGATGATGTCATCAGTGATGTCATTTGAGATGTCATCAGTGATGTCATGAGTGATGTCACTGACCATGTCATGAGTGATGTAATATGTGACGTCATCAGCAGTGCATTGCTGGGTGTGCGAGTTATAGTTAGCTGAACTAACTATAACGGGGAATTTCTATGGTTTTGTACGAGTGAAATGTCCAACTAACTATAACGCCCCTGAAACCTA